>BMAO01011665.1:0-30998 GCA_019973975.1 Trichonephila clavata | reverse complement strand
TAATTCTTGCAACAGCTACATCAATCCTGTGTCTTAAGTCTGAAAAGTCAGCTGGTAGAGCAGAGGAACGAACACATAATTCTTAATAAACCAACCCCCCCCCCAGATAAAAGTACATTGCGTAAGATCGGGTGAACGTGGAGGCCATAGTTGGTTGGGTATTATGATGTTCAACCAATCGCGTACTGAGAGGTACCAGTGAGGCGGCGCACCATCTTGCTGCCAAATGAAGTTATCTGGTTCGCTTTCTTCCAATTGAAGAAATAGCCACAGTTCTAGAGCATCAAGATAGAGTTGGTTCTCCGAAAACGAAAAGCCCATACACTTTCCGCCGAGATATGACACAAAAAACATTCAATTTAGGTGAGTCTCGTTGTAATTCTGGCACCTCGGGAGGATTTTCTAAGCTCCAGGTGGGCGTATTATGAGTGTTCACATGTCCACCCCACTGAGGTGAAATGTTAATTCATCACTGAATACGACATAATCCATATAATTTTCATTAGAATGTATAAACATGTCGTTTGCGAATTTGGTGCGTAAACCGTAGTCTTTCGGTTTAAGAGCTCAAAGCAACTGCAGACGATAAGAATGTAGTTCTAAGCATTTTGCGTAAAACTTTCCAAACAGTCGTCAATGGCATTGCTAATTCACAACTAGCGCGCCGAACTGATTTCTTTGAGCTATCAAAGAAAGACTCTCACTCGAGCAACACTCTCTTCGCTAAGCTTTGATCGTACCGTACTTTTCCCTTTATAAAGACAGCCAGTTGCTTCAAACTGTGATGATACCATCTACGAATGCACCTAGTCCCACTTTGTTTTCCTTATTTATTGCCGGAATTGAGACTGGAGCCAATTCTGATCACTGTATGGAATTGTATGCTGATGACATAATAATTTGGAGCAGCAATACAAGTTTAATTAGTGCTCAACAAAATTAACTCTTTTCTTCTTCGGATGGAAAAGTTTGCTGCAGAGCATAAAATCCTTTTTGATCCATCAAAGTCTGTATCAAGTATTTTTACAACTAACAGGCATCTTTACAACTATGAGCCTGATATTTATTTACTGGGTAGTCAACTGAATTGTGAAAAAAAATCCCAAATATCTGGGATTTATCCTAGATCAGGAAATTCTTGTTCATGCTCATATAAACAATTTGGTTTGTAGAGGCAAACAGCGACTGAAAATTTTAAAATATATTTCTGGCAGGTACTGGGGAGCGGATGCTCGGACCCTTCGAAATACATATATTGCTCTCATTCGACCTATCCTTGAATATGGTGTACAGGTCTATCAGATTGCCTCTGCTAGTAACCTTGATAAACTAGAAAGGGTACAACTCTCTGCTGCCAGAGTCTTGACTGGTCTCCGCAATAGCTGCCCGAGGATATTGTTTTGTATGAAGCTGACTTGCAGCCTCTCAGATTACGAAGCACATTCCTGCTGGCTAAATATTTTGCCAAGCTCATGAGTTATGGAGACCAGCACAGAACCTCTTGTTATATGCGCAGTTGGCACAACAATCGTCGCCTTAAGGGAGGAAGTCCGCTTAGCTATGCTGAAAGCGAGGGATGGTTACATAATGAAGTAGAGTATGTCTCTCTGGCCTGCTGTAAGGATGTTGCTGCGTCGTTCTATGAACGGGTCTTATTTAACACCGAATTATCCTCACACACTAACAAGGGCACTCATCATCCAGAGTATCTTAGGCAGCTTTCTTTGGAAACTATTCATAAAGTCCCGTGTGACGTATTACAGATCTATACTGATGGCAGCATGGGAATAGGCACTGTTTTGGGAAGTGGAATTTTCATCAAAAAGGGGAATGGTATTAGGATCTGTAAGAGAAATCCTACCTTTTGTTCAGTATTTCGGGCAGAACTGTTAGCTATTGAGGAGACTTTGAAGTTTTGCTTTACTGAGAGTGTCAACACAGGTATTTGGATATTAAGTGATAGCCGAAGCTCTATTCAGCATCTATCTGAATGGTGGAGGCATGGTGACAGAACGACAATGAGTATTATTCAGCTAATAAGTAGTTTGAATGCTAATGTTAAGTTCTTTTTTCTGTGGGTATCATCGCACTTGAATGTTAACAGGAATGAGATTGCAGATAGTTTTGCCCGTGAGGGCAGCCATAAAGATTCTACAAACATGGTTGCTGCCTTACTTTTTCAGAAATTGCTACCCGGGTCAAACAAGATATCAGTTCCTCTTGGAGGCATGCCTCCGTACATGAATGGTATGAAGGAAATCGCCCTGGTGCTGCTTTGCTTCGGACAAGCAGTAGGCGAGATGAAACTACTCTTGCTAGGCTTCGCAGTGGACATACTCGAGCTCAATGGCATGTGGATGGTCTTAAAGTTTACCCTCCTTGTCCGAAATGTCTCCTTGTGTGAACCAAGCCGATCCTGCCCGCATCGTGGCTTGGATTGGTTGCCATAAGAGCCAGCTGCTCTCAAGTCCAGCTACAGTTTTTCATTGTTTAAAAACGCACGGGTTCATGGACTTGATCTAGATGTTTCTGTCGGTCAAGTGGGATAAGAAACAACAGCACAACATGAATGTTATTATCGTTTGGAGGTTGACAACCGAACTTCATACGGAACGCTCGTTGCACTGTAATAGCAGATTCTGTCTTTGCAAACTGGGGAACACAAAACGCATCCTGCTCACTAGTCTACTAGCGCGCTGATCGGTGGAAAAGGGGGTGGGGGAATTAACATATGTTTTGCGCGCACGCGCACACATGCCAGCAAACAAAACTGTTTCAGTTGCTCTTTTACTTGATGTATGAGTCATATTAATATGTTAAATGTAATAAATACTATAAAGCTTTAAAACTCCGATGTCCTTTTAGAAACACCCGGTATAGTAAAAGAAAGATTGGACAGATAACATATCCTACAAAACAGAGAAAGCCCAAAATCTGTAGCCGAAAACCAAGAACTCAAAAATCAATTTGTGAAAAATAGTCAATTGACCAAAATTGTAAACGTTTATGTTTTTTTAAGCTGTCACCGACTTAGGACACTGAAGTAGGGTTAAGCTTGCTTTGAAGGATCTTAACGTTCTCCTTTAAAAGAAAATTGAAAAAAAATGTTTGAGAAAATATAGAGGATAAACCATGATTGAAGAACAATTTAAAAAATTTTAATTTGCAAGTGTAAACATAAATTAATCTATTAAGCAATTAAATTAATATGAATGACTATTATATAAATGGCAATAGTAACAAATAAGTGAGTGACTGAATGATTATTAACGTCGCACTATTCAGCTACATGAGGGCTTTTGGTGACGGACGTAGTAATTTTGAACCTTAGTCAAGTGACGAGGACGAAACTTCAGTTGGCACCCCCACAAAATACCACACCAACGGGAGGATGTTTGAGCCTCGATTTATTTGCCGTGAATCATCCCCTCCCCCCCCGGGTCTTCAACGGTATCAATATTAACAAAAAGATACACGTCAGAAAAGTAAAATTAATTTCAAGAACCTATCTAAAATTTTCTATTTCTATATATATATATTTCTATATTTTAACTAGGAATAGGTTTGGTTTGTTGAAATTCACCTTTGAAATATTTACTTCTTAACATGGCAATAAATATGAATTTATTTACGAGCATTCTTGCCACTTTATACATAAAAGCAGCTACAACACGCAAGCGCAAAATGTTTATGACTGATAAAAGTGTTTTTATCAGAAAATTGTGTATTCCTTATTTAATTGGGATCTTCTATTATTATTATAATTCTGAATATAATTTTGGCAATTTACTTCCTTTGAAATTAATAAAAAAAATATGTTATTAAGTATTATATTTGAGATGCGCTTTGGAAAATTAAGAAACATCAGTAAATGATCTGTTCTGAGAGTTGAGATGAGACAGCGTTGTTTTCAGTTTGTTGATTTTTCTTCTGCTCGCAAACTTCCAGAAAACACTGTTGGCTGACGATTGACTTCTGTTGGTCCACATTTGGTTCCCTCATTTGTTATAGACTCCTGGAAATTTTTTATGAAAATGGTTTCACGAACAAATCAGCTTGTAAATATATATCCACCTTTGTAGTGTTGTGTAACTTAGCGGTGTTATTAATCCTTGCTCTACGTTCTTTGCGATATAAATCATTGCAAATTACAATTTCATAAAAAAATATTTAATAATATCAAATAACCAAGAGAGCTAAGTCGCGTTTTTGTGAATTTAAAAAAGAAAATACTGTATATTTTTCCATACAATCATTTTACCTAAAATATTTTCTTTAAAATCTCCATCTTCGCATCAATCAATCAAATTCTAGATAGAAGGAAATTTATAAATTTTATTATTTTTACTATTTACTTCATAACTTTAATTTTTAAATTTATATTTTTTATTTATTTTTCGCAATTTGACAGAACTGCTTTATTTTCAAAAAATTGTCAACACATCTCCTTTTTCTTAATTCTTCTTTAGTAATAAACTGTTGTGCTATCCATATGATTGTCTACAAATAAAATAGGTGGTAACCGGATGAATTGGAAGGATCTCCCTTTTTAAAAGTATATTTTCAGTTCTGATATCTATTGCAGCTCGAACGTATGTTATGCATTTGTTTCCCATCTCTTTCACATTTTATGTAAATGCTTCTGTATTGTTTTATCGTTTATTTTGAACACTTTTGTAAGTTGCTGAAATGTTAAATTGGAATTGGTCGCAATCATTGTCTCTAATTCATTGATATTTAGATTTGATAGTCTACCTTGCCTAATGTTGTCTTCGTGGGATTCACTCTGGCAGAAAATTTCTTAAGCCATCTCTAGATTATAGAATTTCAGATTTCTCGACCTTTTCTATTCCCAGGAATTTCTGGGAACGTAATTGTCTTTCCAGGAATTCTCGAAAATACATTAAACTTTCAAAAAATTTGAAAACGAGTTATTTTTAACTATTAATAATAATTATATAAAATAGGGATGCATATAAAATTCCAAAATTTGTATTCATTTATATATTCAGCTAAAAATTCAAAAAATATTAAATATTTTAATTATTATTTTAATATTTTATAATATTTTAATTAGTTATAAAATATTAAATATTTAATTATTTAATATTATATTTAATTATTTAAATATTAAATATTTTAATTATTCTAATGTGTGATTTGAGAAAACACAAGCAATACATGCATTTATCACTCAGCCTAGTTCTTAGCTTTATTATGAGTAACCTTGCTACAGAAAATGCTCCCTCAGCTTCCGCTCATGCCTGTTTTCAAAACCTTACTCAGTTTCATGTTTGAGGATCGATTTACAGTTACTTTTTAATAAATCCTAAATCAATTATTTTTCTAATGTTGCTACTAAGAGTTGTTGTGTTTTTTTTTTTTTTTTTTTTTTGTTTTGGTGTGTGTGTGTGTGTGTGTGTGCGTCAGATCTGGAAAATTTTGCTTCGAAATCAAGTAAATAATAAATAGATACAAAGCGAATTCTTTAATAAGGCTACTTAATAAGGCTACTTAAAGTTAGAGCGAGCGTTGACGTAGGAGAGAGAGCGAAAGCGGAAAGATAGCTGGTGACTCCTCGCTGCAATGTTGTTTATTATTCTACTTGGTTGCGCGTGAAAGGGTCGCCATGTTGGATTTAACATGCTTGAAGAATAACAAAGACGTTATTTATAGATATGATGCTCTCCTCATTTTACCAGCGGGCCTGGGGCCTGACATATAAATATAAATACTTAAAAATTTATTTGCTGCTGGAGTAACCATCACTTACGTTAAAAATGTGAATTCTCGTATTTAAGGGGTTTTGTTTGTGTAACTGATTTCTTGTTTATGAAACTGCTATATTTTGTTACATAAAAATGCTAAATAGTAACGTAAGAATCTCACACAAAAGTTTGGTAGAAAAAATTGACAAATTAGAAAAGCTGTGAGATTTTTTTTTTAAACATCCTTTCCCAAACAGTTTGGGGGCTCAATTCCTTCTTCAAACTACTGATTCAATTAGATAGTTTATAATGAAGAAGAGTATCCGAAAATAAACTTTAAATAGCAAATAAATAATTAATTGTTTTAAGTGAAAATAATTATGTTATCAGCGTAAATCAAGATATCAGAATAGTCGTCAGGGACGTCTTAAGAATTCTTGAGGCCCTGGGCCCCTACAAAAATTTAGGCCTCACATATGTGCCTTAAAAATAGACAGTGCATAACATACGTTGTCAAATACTCGTACAAACCATAACCCGAAACAAATAAATGTACATGACTTACAATCGCACAAACCGGCTCGACCAAATGACTGAATGAGTAATGATGGTAAGCCTAGGCCTATACATGGATGACGGTCATCACATGTAGCCAGTTGACATGTCGTCCGAAAGTCCCAGTTTTTAGGAGGATACAACCGGAAAAAAACATTTGACTTTTGAAATTGTTCGAATCATTATCTTCTTAAGGCTGAATCAAGACCGAGACGAGGCCCCCACAGTGGCCGAGGCCATGGGCCTATGATGATGTGATGGCGAAATGATGTTCCTAACTAAGATACTTTTAGTTAGCGAAGCGATGTTCTACAGACAGTCAACAACTGATCAAGACACATATGACTCTTTCCTACGACAAGCTGTAAAAATTCTCCCCAAGTCTCATCTCTTATTACACTCTTACCCCACTGCTTTGAGACATTTCTCCTTCCAAGGAATTCTAGGGTAAACGTTTCAAATTGCAGCCGTGTTGTCAGCTGAAATTTATATCGGAGATCGAAATCCTCAAACCAGTCAAAACTAGCTACCTCAGATTATTTCAGCCTAGCGTCGTTCCCGAGAAAACAAAAAGTATGAAAATCTTATGATTTCCGGGGAAAGAAACCCTTTTTACTCTAGACCATGTTTGATGCCACTATCTCTTCTTCAAACATACGAGGTTTGATCAGAAAAAAGGTTACAAGCCGCAGCATTTGAAAACTACATATTGTGGAGAAATTTTGTTTCCCCAGAGTGAAGACAAATGGCTCTACTTGTCATACAGCTGGTTTGCGGGTAGGTAGTGAAAGTTCTCAAATGGTTCAGGACGATTCAAATGGCAAGATGCTTAGGAAATTGGCCTCGTTAGGAAGTGCGAGCCGTGTTTTGATTTTTATGGGCAAAGAATGTGTTCGCATTTGCCATTCACAGTCAAATCGTGGAAGTTTAAGGTGAAGAAGCAATGAGCAGACAACATGTAACGAAATGCTGTCGCTCTTTTCAATCAGGCAGACAAAATGTCGAAAACCGCAACATGGCTGGGAGCGGCTGGCCAAGTTCTTCAACGGCAAAAATCAACACAGCATGGATTGAAGAAATTATTCAAAATGATCGACAGGTAACTGAGTGAAATCTTGTTAGAGCTGGATCTGAGCTGTTGTAGCTTGCAGCATATCGTTTCTGAAATGCTGCGATATTCCAAGACAGTGCTGTGAAAACATCCGCCGAGAACTGGCTCAATGGACAGGGACCTGATTTCTACCAAGACGGGATAAACAAGTTGGTTCTGCTTTCTGATAAATGCCTAAATAGACTTATTATGTCGAAATGGGATAGACACGTATACCTCTTAATGCCCTTTTGGATTTTCTGTCTACTGTTGATAATATTGTCGCGTAGATTAAATTAATGTAGTAACTCGATACTCAAATAAAATGACAATGACTTTTACTAGACACAACTCACGACTTTATTCTACAAACTGAATATTTTCTCTCCTTATATATTGCCATCGAAAGTCCCAGAACTTTCCGTAATTATAATAACAGTTAACTTTTATAAATACAAATACAATAAAAATGAAAGTACGAAAGAAATAAAGAATTACAATTAATAAAAAAATAAGCCCGTGACACAAAAATTAAAGTTAATACAAAGAAAACAAAGAAGTTCAATCGCCGCAACGGCCGTGAGAGTATCATGCAACCGAAGTGAACTATTCTTTTTCGCTACATTATTTCTTTATTCGACTTGTAACCTCTTTTTTCTGATCTCCCCTTGTAGTAAAAAATTCTGCAGTTTCTCTCTCAGTAACATTAATACTAAGCTTAAATTCATAAATTCATTCACGTTAAGTTTCACAGATATTTCAAGGGTTAAAATTATTTTATATTACGATGAATGATTCCAGATTGAGTCAGTAACATATTACGGATAACAGTTATTAGAATTTTGTCACATTACAAACGTATACTACCCATGGAATTATTATGCACTGTTAGCAATCACAAAACGTGCTTCATTATCTGATATTTTCTGTTGTCCTGGTCGTTGTGTAGAGAGACTGATTGCATGATAAATTTATCGTGGTTCACGTTACAGTGGTGTGGAATTTAAGCGAGTAGGGTCCCCACTTAGAAGCTTCCTCTCCATTAGTCTGAAGTTCAAAATTACGTGATCCTTTGCCAGTAGCCCTAGCGTTTCTTTGGAGTGCGAAGTTAATAAACACTTGCTATTAATGGATATTTTTTCACGTTCGATAATATATAGGAAAGTATTAAGGAAACCGACTACCCTAAAATTGTGAATTTTGCCAAAAATTGACAATTTTTTTTTTATGATTTTATTTTATAAACCATCTTATTAGCTTTATAAAAATACCAAGTTTATTTTTTTTTTCGTTCACTGGAACAAAAACTACAAGTGTTTTAGTAAAATCAGATGCCATTACTTTAAGCAAGATGTCGTACTTTAAAACGCGTTTTACTAGAAATATGTTTTTGAAAATGCTTAAACGGGGACAGTGATTGCTAAAAAAAATGTTTTGAAAATAATTATCTGAAATTTTTTGTGTATGTTCTGTGTAACAGTAGAAGTGTTTTAACCTTCAGATTTATCAATCACTGTTTTATTACAAAATTTACAGTCCCTTACGTCAATATAATCGCTGTCTTTTAAAGAAATTTTATATAATAACAAAGATAAAGTGCTCTAGTTTTTGTAAAAATTTAAATATCTCTTATCCATCATTTCAAAAATGAATAACATAGCAACACATCAGAATTGAAAATTTATTGATAAACTTTTTGAACAGAAAAGGCCCTGTTTATGTTATTTTGTATATTTTTACCCAATTTAATCATAATAATTTCTTTTTCTTTTCTTAATTTTAGCATTGTCTTCTCAAAATGTTCTAAACCATTCTAAAAACCATAAAAAAACCATATCTCCAATTTTTTTTTAAAAAGTTGTCGTTTTTGAGAGAAAAAAAAAGCTTAAAAAGAAGAGTTTTTGCTAATAAAAACAAATTTATAGATTAAGATTTTTTTTCTTTGTCTTATAGAAATTCATACATTTATCGTTATTTATTGACAATTATTTATTTTTAAATGCAATTAAATAAGTAAGAATAATCGCTTTCTTTTAATACTCAATCTTTTCAATTTTTATCATTTTTCTGTTATTTAATTTTACAGACATTTCCAAGGAAATCATTTTTTTTTTTCAAATATCTGAACTTATTGAATCCAAAATGTCTTACAAAAAATAATGACAAAACATAGCTTAAGGGTTTTTTTTAAAATAAAATTTAAAACGAAACACTATATTTTTTTAAAAAGAGATTTATTATACCAAAGAAATAACCTTTTCATAACTCAACGCCCATATGAAGAACATGAAGGGAAATGTTAACATATTTAAAAGATTTCCGATTAGCTTCGGAGAAAATATAATGAGATTATAAGAACTCTGCTGAATATTAGAGTGAGGCTATATTTACTTAATTCCACCAAGAATTCTACTAAAAGCTAAACAGAAATATAATTAATGAAGTTGAAAGAGATCCCTCCTCCATTCTCATAAAATGTGAGTTAGGTGTTAAATTTATAATAAAATGTTTCTTAGTAGTTTTGTTTGGGTAGGCCAAATATTGTTCGTTCCGTCTCTGCCCTTAAGGAAAACCATTGTCAAAAATATTTGCTTAAAACTACAAAGGTTTCGAAGAAAATGTACTGGAGTCTTTAGAATCAAAGACTGACTGTATCCAAATTCTCTCGATAAGTTTGTTATTTGAACAAATAGGTTCGTGGAAAGAGAGGGAAGCAAGAATAATCTCATTTCCTTCGCATATGAGCAAATATTAATATCTACATTCTTAAGGTTCCTATTTCGTTTTAATTCATCTGTATGTTATTCATTTTCAAAATTATTTTCACGGTGGTAACATCTTATCAAATGGTAAATGTATGGAATTTCAAATCTACAACCTATCAAACTATTTATGTTGTGTTTTCAGTTTTATGTTAAGGTATACGACTACTTACGACAACTTTTTTAAAAAATAATGGAGACATGGGGATTTTTTTTTTTTTTTGTGGTTTTTAGATTTGTTTAGTACATTTTAAGAAAAATATGCTAAAATTAAGAAGATAAAAAGAAATTATTATTACTGAAACGGGGGAAAATTCGTAAAAAATTACAAAAAATAACATAAACGTGGCCCCTTTTGTACCAAAAGTTTCTGAACAAATTTTCAATTCTGATGTTTTGCTATGTTATTCATTTTTGAAATGACCTTCAGGATAAGAGATATTTTAGTTTTTACAAGAACTAGAGCACTTTATCTTAGTTATTATTATTTGAAATTGCTTAAGAAAACAGTGATTATATTCACATAAAGGACAGTAAATATTGTAATAAAACAGTGATTGATAAATCAGAAGATTAAAACACTTCTACTATTATACAGAACATACACAAAAATTTTCAATTAAATTATTTTCAAAACATTTTTAGTAATCGATTGAGCTTTTTTAAACAAAATACATTTCGAGTAAAACACTTTTTAAAGTATGGCATCTTACTTAAAGTAATGGCATCTGCTTTTACTAAACTACTTATAGTTTTTGTTCTAGTGAATTGAAAATAATAAACCTGGTATTTTTAAAAAGCTAATAAGATGTCCCATAAAATAAAATCATAAGAAAAATTTGTCAATTTTTACAAAATTCACAATTTCAGAATAGTCAGATACCTTAGGTATCATAATAAATGTAAATATTAAGATTCATTATATATATTCAAGTTTACAATATACTATTTATATAAAATGATAAAGTTATCATAAAAAAAGATTTTTTTGACTGAGAATTGACTTTTTTACGCATTAAATTATTCAAGTTTACGACTAAATATTCAGGAATGGGGAATATACAGCTTCTAGGCATCCAAATGCACCCTTTTGAGTAGTCTTAAATATTTTGAAAAGGGATTTTTTCCTGTGTTAAAGAATTTTTTTTCTTTAACAGAGACTCATTTTTAAAGATATATTTTTATGTGTGTGAGCGTTTCAAATATTAATTTATAAAAAGGGGTAATATTTTTTTATTATTATCAGTAATTAAAACTTTAAAAAATCGACATTTAGTGCTTAGATATTGTCTGAATATAATAATCAAACAATTTTATGCCGTAGATAATTTCTGCATACATATGTGAATATTCTTGTAATATTAAAGTGTATGTTGATTTTTTTCGTTTGATTATCATTTGTGCCATATCAAAAAAATTAAATTTCCAAATCTTAATTATAAAAAAAAAAATTTGATTACATTTTTTTTTAGTTTTTTAATTTAAAAATTATATATTATTAAATCACGCGTAGAAAGTCCCTAGTAATCTAGCTACGACAAAAAAAATGACTTCTTTATCAGAAGAGAAAATAAAAGTTTGACAATTATATCACTTAACGTATCCAAATCAAATATTATAAGTAAGAATTCTATTCTTCCAATAGGCTATTTTCGTGTGCCGTCATAGTCGCATGTTACCTGCAATCGTGTGTTTCTAATCTTCAGTAGCCCCCCTCCCAAATCTCTTCAGGAGTTAAAAGTCGAGCTTCCGGAAGAATGGGCTTTGTTGCCACAAACATTTATTGACACCCTCATAAACAAGTATAACAGCTCACTGTGAGGTTAGTGCATGATGGTCATATTTCATATCAGACAGACTATTCCCGAGTTAAATGCCTTATCTCTAATTTATGATTTCACACTTTTTGATATGCTCTATACTTTAATTCAAAATTGAAATCTTTTCCATATTGTTATGTTTCTATATTTTTTCTCATTTTGTAATATGCCTCTGTGATAAATTTCGTGGCAACACAGTCAACAGCCCATCCGTTTTTCTAAAATTTCATGTTCGTGGTCTTCAGGTATCCGACTGGTTGCGACAACTGTTTTTAAAAAATGAAGAAATGGGGATTTTTTGTTGTTGTTTCTTTAAGGGTTTTTTAGTACATTTTAGGAAAAATATATGCTAAAATTAAGAAGAGAAAAAGAAATTATTATTAATAAAATAGGAAAAAATAGTTACAAATTGACAAAAAACAACAAAAACGCGGCTCATTCTGTACAAAAGGTTTACGAAATTTTTTTTTTAAATTTATCAATTCTGATGTGTTGCTATGTTATTCATTTTTGAAATAACCTTCAGGATGAGAGATATTTTCATTTTTACAAAAAGTAGAGCACTTTATCTCAGTTACTATATGAAATTGCTAAACAGACAGTGATTATATTCACATAAGGGACTGTAAATTTTGTAATAAAACAGTAATTGATAAATCTGAGGGTTAAAACACTTCTACTATTATACAGAACTTACACAAAAAATTTCAGTTAATTATTTTCAAAACTTTTTTTCAGCAATCACTGACCACGTTTGATATTTTTAAAAAAACACACATTTCGAGTAAAACACGTTTTAAAGTATGACATCTTGCTTAAAGTAAAGGCATCTGCTTTTACTAAAACACTTGAAGTTTTTGTTCTAGTGAACAGAAAACGATAAACTTGCAAAACTCATAATTTTAGGATAGTCTGATACCTTTGGTCATGAGGGCATTTTTCAAGTTGAATCTGCGAAACAATTTCTTTTAAATTTTCAGAATAAATATAAAACATGTAAGAAAATCTTTAATTCTCTAGCAATATATATATATAATAAGTATTGTAAATTATAAGTCTTAAGTCCTTTCGGTATATGTACTATAGAATGTATATCTGTTGAATACTTCCTCACAGATTTAAAGGCCTTCTTAGTATATTAAACCATTTTGAATTGATTGAGCTTATTTCATTCACGTCATATTTGTTACGCAGCTGAATGTTTTCCTTTGTATGGTATAACCTATATTGTAGGTACTATACAATGCAAGCTGTATTGTGTTTATTTACATAATAGAATTATTATGAAAGGAAGCAATTTCCAGTAATACTTACAATCAATATCTTTTGTCATCTCAAGCATTATCTCATCAATTGCGAATCATCGTATTGAAACTCAGTGATTGATTTCCCCTTCTATTTATCTATTTAAAACAAAGGCACTGATTAATATATATTCAGTTTGAAACGTAATATTGAACGTATAATTGAAATATTTATTTATTAATTGATTGATATTCATATTTAATAATATTTATCACATTAGCATTTTATTATTAACGCCATCATATAACATCATATAACTCGCCGTCCCTTACATTATGATGCGTTGCTTGCAAATATTACAATTTAGAACTACGTAGTACATTTAAATTACAGTCTTATAATTTGAGCAATGAATAAGACTAGTTTTACCCCCTCTCCCCCACAGTACTTTTAAATTATCTAGACGCTTAAGGGAATGAAATAATGCGGTTAATAATTTTTTTATAGTAAAATTTTTAATAGTTGAGACAAATACGAATTCTTTGCATTCCTATAATTACAGAAATCTGACATGAATGATGAACTAAAAACTAAATAATTTGATATAATTCATGACAAATTATATGGCATTTAGTCTAGTAATATAAAATACTTTTATATCTAATACTAAAAAAAGATATAGATATAGGTAAAAAGGTATAAGTTTAAATGTATTCGGTGCAAACTATAATTACTTTTAATACGAGTAATTACTTTTATTTACAAATTAAGTATCCCTTTTCAATCCAATTTCTCAATAAAGATGTAGTGAAATTATAAGTGCACTAAAACTTATTGGATGTAGGCGTCTAGAGAATATAGAAAAGGTTAAACAGTTTTACTTTAAACTTTTATTGTATTTATAAACTTCTTTTAATGTATTAATTTGATGTAGGAGGGGATAAATGGTGTCCCGAGCGTCTTTTTACAGGTTAAGACTAGTTGAAAAGCTGCATCTATAAAGATGAACACCTGCGGCTAAGAACGAAACAGGTTGGAAAGAAAATTATAATTAGCTTATTTTAACGTATATAATTAACGTATATTATTATAACGTATATTTTTAATATATAGCTTATTTTAACGTATTAATTTCTAAAAAATGTAACAAACTAAGATTCCTCTTTCTTGCTGTAGGCACCCTTGGGTATTAATTGTGTTAATTAAAAGTCAAAGGTCTCTCCCTTGCGTAATACTAATATTAGAATGATAACATAAGAACTACTTAAATCTGCCTAAATTATAAATGTCAAATTAGACTATAAATATTGACAGTTAGAGGCAGATTAATACACTGATGGCCACCGTAAATGCAACACCAAGAAAGACAAGAGATAGCACAACAAAATTTATTTTGTAGATAACATGTTGACCAAGTATCAAATGATTAAATTTATAGACTTCTGTGAAGTGTGGTTCCTGCCAGAATCAGTAGCCAGAGTAGCCGCCATTGTTGGAGATCACCGCTGCCACACGCCTCGACATTGATTCAAAGAGACTTTGGATGAGTTCTTGGGGTACAGAAGACCAAGCAGCTTCCACACAATGTCAAATTGATCTGGTGTGGCAGCTGGGGGTGTAATCTGGGTCAATCGTTGAGCAACCATGGACCATATGCTTTCTATCGGCGAAAGATCCAAAGAGCGAGCCGGCCAGGGAAGCAATTCAATCTGGTGATTGACGAAGAACCTTTGGACAATGCGTGCCACGTGTGGTCACGCATTATCCTGTTGAAATATGGCTGTGGCCATGCCCTGAAGGTAAGGAAGGACAACTGGCTCCAACACCTCAGAGATGTATCGCTGGCTGTTTAAAGTACCAGCAATGCGTACTAGAGGAGTGCGAGAGTGATATCCAATACCGCCCCATACCATAATACCCGGTGCAGGACCAGTGTGGCGGTGCATAACGCAGCTGTTCAGCATCCTCTCTCCACGGTGTCTCCAGACTCGAATCCAACCATCGTGGTGTTGCAGACAGATGCGTGACTCGTCAGTAAAGACAACTTCATTCCATTCTGCCGCCCACATCCTTCTTTCATCGCACCATTGGCGGCGGAGACGTCTGTGGTTCTGCGTCAAGGGTAGACCAAGCAATGGACGTCTTGCGGACAGACCACTCTGCTGTAAACGGCGTTGAATGGTACGCACAGACACTTAATGATGCGTTACAGACTCAATGTGCTGTGCTATGGTTCGTGATGTGACTGAGCGATCCGTCACTGCCATGCGCACAATTTGCCTGTCCTCACGTGAAGTGGTGCACTGAGGTGGATGCGATCGACCACGTCGGTCCGTTGTACCCTCCTGCATCCAACGGTCACATATCCGCATTACAATTGTTTGGTTTCGTCCAACACGACTACCTATTTCCCTGAAAGATAATCCACAATCTCGGTAGGCCACTATCCTTCCTCTGTCGAACTCGGATACTTGATCAAAAGTTGATCGCTGTTTTCTACGAGACATAACTGATCGCTTTTTGAAAAAAACACAAGAAAAACACAATTGCCGAACTTGAAATCGTCGAAATCTCCAAGCCTTAAATAGCGCTTTGAGGTGGCGCCACAGGCGTGCGTGATGTGTGTCTGCGCTGAAATTCTAATCATTTGCATATCTCACCTCCGCTAATGCATGTTGTAAGTTTCATGTTATTTGCGTGCTTCCTTCAGGGTGTTGCATTTACGGTAGCCAGCAGTGTATTTAAACAGGCTGTTTACTTAAAAGAGTTTTCTCTTTCCAGACATAATAAACTGTATACTATAACACCATATGTAGAATTATGCAATAATGTGCAATGTGATCTATTACCAATCTATTTCTCTATTTTATTCGTATTCAGACATGTTTTTTGTTATTACTGATATATTTATTGCATTGCTTGTCCTGAAAATTTGAGAGGTAATACCCCACACTGGGATCGCTTTTATAAAATAGATTTATATAACCTCTGCAGATTCCTCGCTCTTATTGCACAGTGCATGTGAGTATAAGTACACTGCTGGTCCTCAAAATTGCATCACCATTAAGTATGATAACAAACCATCACATACATGATAGTAAAAAAAAAATTGTTAAATTTCTATGCAATTTGCTAATGTGCGTACCTGCCGCCTTTTACAGCTAAAACTACGCTAACCCGGTTAGGCATTGAGTCAAATTGGGCATAGATGACACATACTGGCAAGTCGATCTATGCTGCCTTAAGTCTATGCTACACTTAAGCAATACTAGAAGAAGTGGCGGCCTAATCTCTCGATGATTGATGACCAGATGTTTGAAATGGATGACAGATCTAGAGAGCAAGCTGACCAGGGCAGCAATCGAACACCTGTGTAGATGTAAGACAGAAAACGATGGATAACATTCGATCTTACGTTATCTTGTTGAAAGATGACGTCTCTGTGGCCTCGAAGATAAGACATAGCCATCGGAGAAATATAACTCTGGCTGATCAGATTGCTGGCTATTTAAAGGTGTTCTTTTCGTGTAAATGATTACCTCTTACATTACACCAGGTTCAGGGCCCATATAACGAAGTCTAATGAAAGCAGGCCTTGAGCATTCACCTCGATGCCTTCAGACTCAGAGGCATCCATTATGAGGTTGCATGCAGAAACGAGACTCGTCTATAATTATGACGTGGTGACACTCCTGTGTCCAGTTTTATCGTTGAACTCACTACTGTCTTTGTACTTTTGTACTACAGTGTCGAGGAAAGCTACAATAATGGTCACCATGCAGACAGTCGAGGCTTCTTCAAACGTATTATGTATCTGTTCATGCCCTAGATCAGTAAAAAAACTCAGTATTCGGGAAATTTAATGCACAGTAAAACGTCATTTATCTGAATCAATTGGGACCAGACACCGTTTGGATACGTGATTGTTCGGATAACCGAAAACCGAATGCGATCCATGCAGTATATGAAACCGGAGACTATACCAATGTTGAAAATCATCCTATGCGGGAAACGTGCTTGAAGAAAAAGCAAATTAGGTGCAAAAAGTCGCAATTCTACCTTGATTGTGGAAATTAATCACTTGTTTTTCGCTGTACCATTGTACACCTTCGTTTTTTCGCTGCAAGGTCTATGATTCTCTTGAGCAGCAGTAGTTGAGTAGGACAGCACTCTGATTGTTGTTTGTACCACTCCATAGCGGTCTCTAAAGCATAAAACGGGTAAGCATTTGATGGACCCTTGCTACTTTCGTTGTTATTGTCCTCGTCTTTATCTGTTTTATGGTCGACAAAGTCGGATTCTTCTTGCACGGAAGTCACAATCTCGTCATCATTTAGCATTTGAAATTCACAGTCTTCTGCATCGTATGCTATCCAGGTTTCTACATCTTCTTCATCGCATTCTTGAAATCCCGGGATCGATTAAACAAAGTCAGTAGTCTCCTTCCTGTGGTCGTCATTGAAGTCTTTTTCGCCTTCTATAAATGTGGACGCAGCTTATTCCATGCATTTTTCACCAAATCACACAACTGAAACTCCCCAAAAATCCCTCACCTTGGGTTTTCCCGTCACTTTTGGCCTCACGCGAAACAACTGTTGAGCATTGCAATGTTCGAAAACGTATTCATATACAGTTCATGTAGTTGACCAAAAATAAACTGGTTTGGATATTTGACGCTCCGTATAAAAAACGTTCGGATAAAAGACGTTCTATTGTAATGTGAAGGTCTGAGCATATACTGAGCTTCACAATCCTGAGAACGCCGCTGATGACGAAAATGAAATTTTTTTTTATAAATAAATAATGTATTTATCCTTTTTACAGTATATTTGCCTTTACAAGGTGATAAGGATTCATAAATATTAATATCATTCCACAAATGTTAAATATCATTGCATTATAGAGCTGCAATTTAAATGTGCGAGTGAAATTTTTTTATCGATTTCTTATTATTTCACTTTGTTTGTTAAGAATATAAACAAGGTACTCTAATATTCGTCAAGCCGAAAGGTCCTCTCAAGAGGTTGGTGAAAGAAGAAAAAAGGGTGGATGCCCTCTGGCCCCCTCCCCCAATATGTCCTCTCTCAAAATTTCAATGGAACGGCACCAAAATGTACTGTCTCACCAGCAGGAGCGTGAGTCTAAAATGCGTTTAATGACAAACGTATAAACTAGCCCCTTTCTATGATGAATTCGTGGACCTCGTTCTGACGTTCGTCGTTTTCGATCGAAAGAAATCGAAATATATGGCCGAAAAATGTGTGCATCCATTATAATGCAATTACTCTAAGAATTACCCAATTAAGTTGTGGGATTAGTGTATCAAAAAACATCTTTTAACCAAGAAGTAAATGAAATGAAGAATAAAATAATTTTCTTTTTATATATCGTTGTATAATTAAATTAACTGAAACCAAAAATTAAACATTTAATTCGTTAGTTATCCAATATTAAAGTGAAAAAATAGCGATTATTTAGTATCGAAATTAATGTATTTTTATATTAAATTACCTTGATTTATTTTTAAATAAATATGTAATTATATTTACCGAGTTTCAGATTTCCTTCAAAGAACGGATGCTTAGAGTTATTTTACAGCATTTATGAGTTTTGAATTACTCCATCCATTAAGATCGTAATAAGTAATCAGTCTAATAATTAGCATCATTACCTCAATGGTTAAAGCATATTTACCTTTTTTTATTTGGAATAAAATTGTGGAATTCCAGAAGAGTCTTCGAAATCATCGGTATTTAAGGAAATAATGTAAAATATTTTTTTCTCCGAATAATAGATACGTAGATTTTCGCTAAAAGCAATTTTTTCTCATTCGATGAAAATATATTCTTGAAACATAAAAAAAAATCTAATTATTTTTCCATTTTCGTTAACACGAAAGCCAAATTGGTATTTAATCACAAGCATTTTTTTTTTTAAACATTTGCAGATATCTTTTACTCAGCTTACATATCTGTAACAACATATCAAATTCATGATTTAAATTTGAATGTTTAAAAAAAAAACGTTTCGAAATTTTGCGTATATTTCTCTCTCTTATAAATGCTAAATAAAAGTCACTGCTTAAAAGTATGTTAAAACATTTTTTGCAGCTTTCCATTTCGTATTTTAATATTTCTCTCGTAAATATTTTATAATTTGTATAGTTGCGCAAGATTTAAACTCATTTTAATAATTACAAAAAAAAAGTCATTTCCAGATTTGAAATAATTCAACGTCGTGACCAATTTTGCCAAATCTAAAGACGTCCCCTGTTAAAAAATGTCTGCTGTCATCGTTATTGTTATTTTGTCCCAACAGGCGCAAGAACGGTTTTCCATAATTGGCTGTATATCGCAGCTCGCAGCATTTAGCTACGTCTTTTGATTTGACGAAATAGGTTGACGGTATAATACGTACGAGTAATTACCAAGATTTTCTATTAATTTCAGTTTTCAAACCCTTTTTAAATTCCTACTATTAGTTCACACTTTCTATATATATATATATATATATATATATATATATATATATTGCTCAAATTTTCAATAAAATGCATTTCAAAGCACTCATTGAACTGAAATTTTATTTTCACGATTATTTTGGATGACAATACAGTAATTTAATTATAATCAATAAAAATTAATTTATTTTAACTAATTATTGAAAGAATTACAAATACAGCCCCATTGGCACCATTTTTGGCGACTTAGCGGCCATTTTAGCGACTTGTGTCAAAACTTGAAAAGGTTTTTTTCTCACATTTTAAAGCGCTCATTTGAGCTGAAATTTTCTATACCCTATTATTTTGGGTAACAATACGAAAATTTAATTATAATTAATTAAAATTAATTGACTGAAATTAATTTTTTAAGAATTACAGATACAGCCACGTTGGCTTCATTTTTTTCGACTTGGGTCAAAACTTTAAAAAGATTTTTTTTTTTCCCTCACGTTTCAAAGCATTCAGTTGAACTGAAATTTTATATCCACGATTGTTTTGGATGACAATACGATACTTTAATGATAATTAATGAAAATTAATTGCCACTTAATGTTGTGATTCTGACATGTATATACATATTTATATTAATTGTAACTATTTTATAAAAAGTAACTAAATTAATTTTTTTTGTTGATCTAAAGTAGGGATTGACTTAAAAAAAATTTTTTTATATTACTTGTATTGTTTATGCTTTAATCTGAATGTTTTTAATTTGTTAAAGATTTCTGAAGAATGCTGTTGTGTATTTATCACAAATAAAACCAATTTGGTTGCTAGTTAAAAGAAATATTGAATTGAAAAGATGTAAATATGATGAGTGTCAAACTTTTGAAGTGAATTTATCAAAGTCGTAACTAAGACCCTTTTGACCGACGTTATTTCAGAAATCAAAGAATTTAAACACCTCCCACGCGAGAGAAAAAAAACGCGTGGTTGTGTATTTTGAAATGAAGCGGGATTATATTTCATGGTAAATAGCCAAAAATATTAAGTACACTTAGCGTAATGGAAGTTTTAATGAGAGATTCAAAATAATTAAAAACTCAAGTTTACGAAATCCTTTTGGGTAGATTTAAAACAAACTTATCTTCTTCACTTAATGGTATTTTCAATAACTCTTATCTACAAGCAGAAAGGGAAATAATTTACACTTATATGAATAAAATTTCAGATATTTTGTGATATTTGAAAGATACAAGAGGCTACAGTGTAGCACATGCTGTCTATTAACTGAAATTTAACGAGGTAATTCAACTCGGTTCAGTAAATATCAAATTTCACGGTGGAAGGAATTTATTATGGACTTAAGAATGATTTTATGTTGCATGTTTTATCATGCCCGTGAAGTATTTATTTTTTCCTTCCAAAAGTTATGGTTGTGTAGGTAATTCATTAAAGGTAATGAATGGGCCTCTTGCAAGAGAGTTAATTTTGATGTTACAAACCTTATCATTTTATATTCAATTCAATGCATCGTATTCATAATATTTAATTTATATTTATGTGTTTAATATTTACTTTTATAAACTGATTAATATTCAATTTACAACAAAACAGAAATGGTAAACTTGTTTAATTTTATTTCGAGACGCATGAAGAGAATGAGCTCTGTTAAATATCAGAGATAAACATCTAAAAATTTCCTTATTATCTACTACCGTGTACCTAAATGTTTATTATACACTGGTGTAAGAAATTAAGAGAATTTGCAGACTTGATCTATTATCTCTAGAGCTACTGGACCGATTTTAATGAAATTTGATGTGTACATACATTGATACAATACAAAAAAAATCCATTCAACAATTGCAATACACACGCATAATCGTGCGTAACACTCGTTAGGGTTGGAAGGTATGAAACAGCGGTTGCAGAATAAAGCGAAATGGGTTAATAGGGAGTGTGGCCCCCATTTACAACTATACAGGCCTAGCATCATGAAGTCATACTTGAAATAAAGCAATTTATCATTTCTTGTGGCAATTGTTCCCATTCGTTCAGCAACGCTGTTTTCATTTCCTGAATGGTTCTCGGAGGGTGTTGGAAGTTGCAATTGCCCTCCGCAGAGCTTCTCAGACATGCTCTATAGGGTAGAGGTCTGGAGACCTGGCTGGCCAATCCATACGGTGAATATCCTCACTCTCTAGAAATTTGTCGATCAGAAGGGCTCTATGTGACCTCGCGTTATCGTCCATTAAAATGAACTAGGGGCCACATACACCCCTGAAAAGGAGAGCATAGGGCTCCAAGACCTCATCCCTATACCTTACACCAGTCACAGAGCCTCTTTCAAAGACATGAAGAGGTGTACGGCCATCCAACATGATGACTATCCAAACCATTAAACCTCCTCTACTATAATTGCCGATTTCGTGGACATTGGAGGGTAGGTAGCGGGTCCCTGGTTCTCTCTATATGAACGTGCGGCGAGAATCGGTGTTTAGGCTGAACCGGGACTCATCGGTGAACAGAACGGTCGCCCATTGATCCATACTCCCATCTCTATGCTGTCTGCACCATGTTTAACGGACTCTCCTGTTCGTAGACGTGAGCGGGACGCAAACAGCAGGTTTTCAGGCAAAACACTCTCTCATGAAGTCTTTTTAAAACATTCACCCTTGATACAACGGTTCCTGTGGCTGTATACAAGTAACGAGAGAGCTGAGAATCTGTAGCCCGTCTGTTACGCCTAGCTATAATCGACAAATGGTGATCTTCTCAGGCTCTCGTGGCTCTTGGACGACCTTTCCCAGGCTTCCTCTCGATTAATCCAATATCCTAGAACTGATTCCATAAGTTACACACGACACTGAGCGTTAAATTGAACTCTCTACAAATCTGGACTTGACATTGACCTGTTTCTAACCTCCGCACAATTCGCCACCTCATTTCATCATCTAAACTTTGATGGTTACTCGTGTTTACTGTTACAATTTGAATGGAACCGATTGCTTCAAAATAATACCAAGAAATTCACCGAGGTGTGCTGGCAAACGAAATACGTATAAACTTAAACGCGCTTATGAAGCCTATTTTTTCCGCTGGATCCGACTACACACACATTTACGCTTACGTATTTGCCGTACAAGATTTGCATTTTTATCTAGAAGCAGTGGTTTTTCATTCAGTTCAATTCTTTTCATACAATTCGATAAAATATTCAAATTCTCTTAATTTATTTCATCTTTGTAATAATGAGTATAAATCGTATAAATGCTTGTTATATATTGTAAGGCAGGGGTGGGTAACTAGCAGTCCATCAAGGCAGTTAGAAATTCCGCATTGAATCAATGTTTCTTTCCTGTATGAGATGAAAGATTCAATTTTAATTTTTCACCATTAGAAAAAAAAGTACCAGAAAGTGTTTCTGCTAAGAGATCATCTGAAGAGTTTGGAGGATGGGATCACAAAAAGATTTCAGGATTTTAAGGACATTGAACCTAAATCTATTTTGCTCTGTTATCCCTTTACTGCTGATATTGATACAGCACCTGAAAAGCAACAGCTTAAATTTTTTGACTGGATCACAGTGTGAAGGAAATGTTTAATGCTATGACTTAGACTTTTTTTCAAATATTTGAGAGCCGAAAAATTTCCATGTAAGAAGATTGCGGGAAATTGTTCCTTAAATTTTAGTCGACATAAAATTTTTCACTAAGTTTTTCTTGAATGAAGGTCAACAGGAGTAAATATAGGTTCATATTTGTAGGGTGGCCTCTAGTAGTTATGCCGCTCAAAGCAAACAAGATATCAATCATTGGCATGGCCAAGTAATTTTAGCGCGTTTTTCACATGTTGTATTTTACAATAAGAAAATTCGGGAAAACTGTGGGAAAATTTAAATATTATTCGGCTCTTCTAGGGCACAAATGCGACCAAATGCCGAAAATCCGAGGTCAATTGATTGCTTATTGGCTGAGAAAAAGGTACGGCAAAATATGGAACGAAGACGAAGACGAAATTTGCGTCCTAATAACGATTTTGTTCCACTACGTGAAAAACGCGCTAAAAATTATAATTTAAAGAAATGAATTGTTCATATAG
Source organism: Trichonephila clavata (assembly GCA_019973975.1). Classification (NCBI taxonomy): domain Eukaryota; kingdom Metazoa; phylum Arthropoda; class Arachnida; order Araneae; family Nephilidae; genus Trichonephila; species Trichonephila clavata. The sequence goes on along the minus strand of BMAO01011665.1, from coordinate 7,272 downwards.
ATAAACACCTATAAAACTTGATTAATTTTTGCGAACAAAAAAGCAAAATAAGAATTTTATATATATATATTATTTTAAGTCTTAAAAAATACAAAATAATTCGAAATTAAGAACATAATTACCTATTATTATTTGAAACGAATAAAATGTAAGAGAAGAAATCGCCCCTTTCAGCAGGTCAATTTCTTCGAAAAAAGAGTATACTGGCGATGGAGATCGCAAGCGTTTATTTTAGAACATACAGTTACTATACTCTAAAATAAAAACATCTCTTGTGTCGACCTCTATCTACTAAAAAAACTCGTATTACCTCTGGCCCCTTTTGGATAGCAGAAACCGGACATCGTATGGGTGAAAGGAATGTTCGATGTAACCCCACTCCAGACTGGGGAGAAAGTTACTATTGAAAGATGTGTATACGTATCAAATTTCATGATTTAACTTGTACTCCCACCTCGAAACCTTCAAGTTTCAACATAAAAAAATAGGCATTAATCATACAGAATACAAAATAAGGATGTAAGATACGTTGAATAAAATACCAAATTCCCACCCAATAATATTTCAGAAAATATATAAAAAATTTTGTAACAAAAAAATATATTTCTCAAATTTGATCCAAATGCTGACCCGGACAGGGCTCCAGTTTTTCCGGCCCTAGAGCCGCCGCCCCTGATATTGGCTGGCATAACCGTACAGGCTATTCGACTAGCACAATCTCACTCCTGATATAAAAAAAATGTAGAAAAGTATAATAGGGTATATTTATCCATTAAACTGCTTCAAAAATTAAATGTACACGCAATTCTAGATAATATGCAATTAGCACGATAAATAAACTGAATAAAACTGCAACTATTTCATTTAACTTATATTTATTATTTTTTATAATGAATGCAATCATTTTAAAAAGGTGTAGCCCTCCGTTATCCTCCGCTTCCTCGATGTGGTCCTCAAGCCAAAACAAGTTGCCCACCCCTGATGTAAGGCATTTTTTTTAGTTGGTCTTTTAAAGTTGAATTTAGACCATTATTTGATTTAGAGCACATATGAACTAAAAATTGACTATAATCGATATATATTTCTATGAATTAAAATTTCCTATTTAAAATGTTTGTACAATGTGCTGAATTTTGGTAAGGAAATAAATAAAGGAAATTATAATTTTTTCCTCCTGCTAAAATTTGTATTGTATATATAGCATTGTTTTTATGTTTTTAATACTATATTAAAAATGAATTTTTTTAAAAAATTTTATTTGATGCTTCGAAAAAATACTCATTCCTGTACTCTTTTGCTTGTCAAGGAATAATTTACAGAAATGTTGAAATTTTGGTGGAAAGAAATTCCTAATCAGATTATATTATCTTCCTTTTAAAAATAACATAGCATATGAATTACAAAGGAAAGTATTGATGGCAAATTTTGCAACCTTTTGAGCAAGAATAAACTATCGAATAATGCCCATAAAGTGATTTATCACTCTCTATAGTTCCGTATTTCACCGCATGAGGGCTCTAAAGTCCATATGAATTTGACTGGAAGAAATCTTTAAGTATTATTCCATAAAATAAAATGAGCGGAATTCATGAGATGTCACGCTCATACGATAATGAAATCCCGTGGTTCTAGCCAATAAGTTAATTAATTGCCATGTTTTGATCTTAAAAGAAACTTTTTTTGGAAAAGTACACACATATTAACAAGAATAGCCCACTTACAAGGAGAGGACACGACTATACGACTAAGGAAATTGATTTTTGGACGAGACTTAGTGTAATAGTAGTACTTCTTTAGGGTGTTCAACCTTCAATATATAAGCACCGAATGACCAGTCAATTCGGAGCAAGTAGCCTTTGAAATTCATGCTTAGCTTTTATACAATTAAGTTTGAAGTACCTCCAGCGTTGCAATGGCATAGTTGGTAGTGAACCTGCTTTCTACGCGGGCGGATAGGATTTGAATCGCGTGATCAACTTTTTTTCCCCAATACATTTAATTATTTTTAAAATTAAATAAATATATTTAAGAAAGGTTTATTAAATATTAAATGATATTTTATGTAATTATTTTGTAAAGTAAAATAATTTCTGTAATTACATTAATATTTATATTATATTTTATAAATACATTTTTATATTAATAAATAATATTTATAATAAAATATATTATAATAAATATTAGATGATATTTTATATAAAAATTAGTTACAAATAATTTTATAAATTGAGATACATTATAAATAAAGTATATATAATATAAAATAATCTATAAAATATATTATTATTATTAAAATTAATTATTTAATAATTAATATAAAATAAAATACCTTTTTTATAATTTATGTCTATTTTACATTAATTTAATTATTTTATAATTATATAAAATATTTAATAAGTTCTTTTTAAATAAATTTATTTAATTATATAAAGTAATTAAATGAATTGGAAAAAAAATTGAAGCAAATAAGTCTTTTAGCAGATAACTGGTTAATGAAGATCTTTTTAATTATGTTAAATTATATCAATACAGCATTTCACTATTTTTACATCTCTTTTGGAAACTTATTATTCATTATATTGGGTATGACGCTAATCTTTGAACAGAGTATTTCTTTAAGAATTAAAAATATATGGACAAAAGTTTCAAAACAATAACAATCCTTTTTTTTTAATTTGCCTGTTATTTTATTTTATTTAATATAAAGTGCAACGTATTTCATTAAAGTTTTAATGAATAGATATATCTGGTGATTATAATTAAAAGCTCACTTACAAAGTGCTTATAAAAATGATTTCAAGTTTGAATTGAATATACTTGAAGAAGGAGAAATGGTACGGCATAAGAAAAAAAATCCGAAGTGTATCAATAGATGAAGTTTATGGCTGTTAAAAAACAATTTTTCCCATCTAATGTGATACTGTCTTACCGTGGAAAAAAGGTTTTTCACTTTCAATGCTACACCTTGTGATGTAGCCGCTTTCGTTTCCCTAATTGCTGGGGGGGAAAGTGGCCTAAATGGGTGGTCAAGATTTCTGGCCTCTGTTCACACGACCATTACTTGAATCCGGGAGTGGACATATTCCCCGGTCTGTGTGGAATTTCCATTTCTCACGCATCCTTGGCGACGGCGTGTCTGGAGGCGGACACCCGACAGTATAGGTCAAAAATTCTCCCACGTTTGAGGAGCCGACGAACAAGGGACAAAAGAGAACCAAAAAGAGGAACCAGGAGCAACCTGGGCTTTAAAAGGCACGGCGTGAGATTTTGCAGGGAAAACCAGAGAGAACCGTTTAGAGGCCTCTCTCGCGATTTAGCGAGAAACTCGGTGTCTGCATCTACGATTATAGTCAACCAGCGAAGGACATTGGTGCCTATTACCGATACAGAGAGAGAACTGATCGGAGACCTCTCTAGCTATAGACAGCGAGAGACGCACTGCATTCGCATCCACGATTATAGTGGACCAGCGAAGCCGAAGTATTTTGGCCCTTTTTACCGATAAAAAAGCGTCAATCTAACGTGATTCTCATTAAAAGTTAGATGTTCGAGAGGAACTGATCTTTACTGTAAAAGAGACTGTGATCCCAATCTCGGAACGAGTGTAAAAATATTATAGTTAATCTTTACTTGTAATAAATTGTTTTTATAAGCTGATTGAAGTCATTACAACCTATTAAATAATTTGGAAATCATGTTTTCCGTCTAAAAACCCAAACAATCATGCGCATTGAGCAGTACAATTGGTTTAATGTGCCGATGCCGTCGTAATTTGATTCAAAATGCCACTTGTAGCCGAATTTACTTTCATTATGCCGCATACAGCGTCAACTATTGATACATATTGGAACATTTTCCTTATGCCATACCGTTTCTTCTTTCTTCATGTATATTCAGCTGAAATTTAAAGTCATTTTGACCAGTGGTTCTTTTTTTAGAGCATTCTGAAAGTGGAACTTTAATTATAATCACCCTGTATTTACCATCATTTTAATTAAAATTATATCGTAACTTTTCATACGTATTTTTTATGTTGAATTATAAAAATGAAAATGATAAAAGTTTTTTAAAAAATTCTGAGATCTTATTTCATAAAATGCAGTACCATTAAGAGCTTCGAAAATTTCATACACACAAATAACTTTTTTTGTTAAAAAAAAAAAGCCTGTGTTGAAGCAGTTTAAGGTGGTTCGGCCCATGAATTTAAAAAAAATATATCGATTTTCACTTTTTTTTATATTTTCTAAAAGTTTAAAAGTTTCTGTTTAAAATGATATGTTATGTGAGGAAATACGATGATTAGAAGTAGTTTTATTTATTTTTTAAATGAAACTATTCCTTGAAGCGCATCAAATGAGCTGCGTTAAAAGCACCTGTGTTTCTCCTTGCATAAGTTTCTGATGAGCTTGAATCTATAGGATGTTCAAGTTGGAAAATTAGAGTGTATTGGGTTTATCCAAAAGTGCATGAGTACACGGTATGATGTAATAACACCATATAGTCAGAGACTCCAAGATCAACATTTGTGGAATTAAAAACTCTAAAATTAGACATAAATATGGCTATTGCACAGTTCAATGTGAGTCATGTAGCAAAATTAATGATCTTAAAACTTTATAATATTGAACCAAGTTATAACTGTGTGTGTCATGCTTCAAAAAACTAGATACACGAAGGATTCGTGTAGCCCAACGAAAACATCTTGAGATCCTTAAAAAAAAAGGCAAAATTGTTAAAAATAATGAAAAAAAGAAAATTAGAAGCATTTGGTGGGTGTAAAGGGTAAAGAAAAGGCTTCATGTGCTTCTGGAAAGTACTAAAAAAAGTAAATGCTCAATAAAGTACAAAGTCTTACTTTAAAGCATGTTTTCTCAAAATGTAATAATTTTCCCTTTATGTACCTTTTCTCAAACACTACTCATTATATAATCCTTAAATTTTCAGTGAGCATACTTTTAACATGGTTACACATTTTAATAGAGGGAATTAGATATATCTGGTAAACATTTTTGGATAAGGTTTTTTTAAACAAAATTTTATCGAAAGAATTGGACATTTTTAAAACAATTCATACTTACTTTAATTTTCAACAAAAAGACAAAACTCTTCGTTAAAGTTCTGTTAATAGTACTCGTAACCTACTGTAAAATTTTTATCCATGAAAAGTAAGTAGTTTCTGAGAAAAAGGTACATAAATTTACGCAATTTAACACGAACTCCTACGGACGAGCCGGACCTCCTTAAGACCTTTTAAAAAAGATTATACCAGAAAGTCTTGTAAATGCACTATACTCTTCAACTAACATTTTCAGCAATAAAGTATGAATAGAAATCGAGCTATCGTAAAATTTTTATAAAATACTCTAATCTTTCACTCAGTTTTGAAAAAATTCAAAAGTTGTAAGCGGTAAGAACTATTTTCCCCCACAAGATAAAATGTAGTCATGAAAGAAATCTTCATGTCGTTAACTTAATCGACGTATTAAAAACATCGAAATAGGCTGCTTTTCTGTACGTTCGTAACTCAGGTACATGCATTAGCATACAGATAAAAAGTTTAGGAACGAAAGATATTTTTAAAAGTTATCTTAGGAGTATAAAGGGTACATAAGTTATCGCACCGAAAATAACTCCAAATTCCTTTGTTTAACATTGAAATAAAAATATTATTCGGAAAAAAATTATTTAGCGTGATTGTTATGAGCATTAAAACTAAAAAAGTAATAAATAGTCTTATCGATGTAAAATAAATGTCACTTTACTTAGTCTTAAACTAGCTTTTACCCGCGGCTCCACTCGCGTTGATGTCTTTAAATAACTGTCAAAGTCGTAATCATTATCATTAGAAAGTAAATAATATAATATGGTAATTTTTTTATTGCTTGACTGGAATCAATAAAATTTTAAAATTCTATAATTGAGCTTAGTTTAAAAAAAACTGAAAACGAAATTTATTATAATAATTAACAACAAAAATTCAATAACTTAAACTATTAATATCTTTAAAAAAGGAAAGTATCTACGTTTAATATATAATTCCTCTTTAAAAGAGTTTAAAACAGAATATTATTCTAAGATGCTACTGTATACCATATATTATATGTTCTTCCATCAGTTGCAAATATGTGAAGATTTGGGCATTGGACACACCGATCAGGCTACATATAGTCGTCCATGGAAAAAACATTGCTTTTCCAAATGCTCCCCTGCTACCTGAAATGTTAGCTTTGTTAATAGCAACAGTAAAACCGGAAATTGAACTCGTTTGAATTGAAACGGTAGATCAGTGGGGATACTTGGAATTCGAGGTATGATAACAATATTGCTTTTCATGACATATGTTAAAATATTGGCACCAAGTATATTCTGCATCAGTTTTGGGATCCAAAGCCTCGTTCCTTTACATAGTCGAGGAGCATCGAGATTTTGCATAACTGGTGCATTTAGTTTTAATTGAAGTTTATGTGAGGGTACACATCCGAAAGTTCAAGTGAATTTAAGAACTCCGTGGGATATGAAGTAATTTGTTCTTTATCCATGATTGTATTCATTGATAAATATTATTTCAATTCCACCCCCCCCCCCCCATGTCATTTAAATTTTCAATGTTGATTTTATGGACAATGTCATTGTTAGGCGCCAATAATGATCTTGCGCTCAACCACTGATCCTAATTTAAATTTTGTTGCAAGCCCAGGTAAATTTGAGCAATAAGATTTGCATCCTTTTCTTCTACATTGCAAAATTCTCTGAAAGTAAAATATAACCTCCAGCATTTGCGTCCAAACATCCATAACCAATTTTCAATTGCGTCTCTGCATAACGTTCCGAACCTACGTCATTATGAAGATGCACTCTCATATTCGTTTTCAGACTGAATTGTTCAACTTTTCCCCATAAGCTTGAATTCACCAGCCAATATATAATAAAGTACATTCCTCCTATAATATCTGTACTATCTCGTAAATACTGAAAAGTCCGATTAAACGTTTCTATAGCTTTCTTGTGAGACATCGTACTTTCATCCCACACTAAAAGCTTACATTGTGGAAGCATCCTGTCTTGAGAGCTATTTTTCCTGAAATTTCAGATGAGTGAATCTTCAAATGCAAGATTAAGCGATAATTTTAAAATGGAATGTGCAATACGACCGTTGGTCAGTAAAATCGCGGCTATACTAGAAGAAGTCATAGCAACTGCTATCTTCTGGGTTTTTCTGATGGTCAATAATAAGTTTAGCAAAAACGTTTTTCCGGTTCTTCCAGGGGCGTC
>BMAO01011664.1:0-25936 GCA_019973975.1 Trichonephila clavata | reverse complement strand
TGCTTTTGACATTTTCAAAATAGTATAATAATAATACAAGAATTATTTTGCAAGAAAATATGAAAATATGAACAAAAGAAATAACTTTTTTTATTTACAAACAGTACAACTAAACCCGTGAATTTTTTGCATTTTTCAGATGTCATTTTTCCAAGAACACATTTAATTTCTAATATTTTCTGTGACATTGACTTAGCCTTATATTTTTTTACTATTGTGCAGATTTCAAAATTGGTTCATATTAATTTTTTTCTTTTCGCAATGGTATTTTTTACACATTCCGCTCTTTTTTCTTTTGCTAACGTTCGGATAAAGGTACTCCTTGAAAATTTTTCCCGATGAGCACTTGAATATGAACCAAACGCTCATAGCAAAATATTCTAAAATACTGTAGAAAGCGTGAATAGGCATACTTATTAAACATTTTTTGATTTATAATAATCTTGCTATCTGTTCGAGAAATTATTGTTCCAATTTGTTGCATTATAAAAATTAACGGTATCAGGTGCTTTCTTTGAATTACTTGCTATTGCTTTCTGGATAGAATTCCGGCGCTCTGAAGTCTTAAGGAACATTTCATTGTTTTCATACATTTGAACAACAGCAAAGGTCTTTTCTTTTCAATATTCCAAAAACGCACCAATAGAAAACAAGAAATGTCAGCCTCTTACAAAGGAGGTAGAAATCCGCGATGCCAAAACCTTTAGTTATTTTGAAAGCAATATTTTCCCTTCATGTTTTCTTTTCATCTTTTGCTGATAATATTTGCTGAGATAGTTGGGAATTATTTTGATTTTATTTTTTGTAAATGATATTTCTAGTGATTCTGTAAGAAAAAAAATTCAATACGGTTATATATTTTGAGTGTGTAAATTATGTTTAAGTAAGCCAAAATAGTTTTTTAAACAATAAAGTAATATATTAGAAAATTCTTTTAATACTTGTTGAATTAACTGTAGAAAATTATGTTCTAAATTACGTTTATTGACTTTCATTGTATCAAGAGAGTATTCATAATTTGTTTATTTAATACTATATGCTATCTCAAAACGTTTTTTTCAAAGCAGAGACCTTATTCACCAGACAGCAGTGTTACGCAGATAACTGCCACCCCCCGTGTCACTACTTATAAAAAAAATGTCTCAAAAAATTGACACAAATAAATTACAGCTTAAAAAATTTAAAATACACGATTTTATAGTTAATCGAACTAAATTGTAACTTATTCTTTTAGTCGCCAAATCTGGAAATTGGTTCTGAAGTTAGTCACCAGGTGCGAAATAGGACCTGAAAATAAGAAATCCGTAATCCTGATGATCCTGCTTGGGACAATTGAACAAAATTATTAAAATATTTTGTTGAAATCGGTCCTCGAGAAGTGAGCAAAATTTCAAAATAATCTGACTTTTAAAATGGGTAAAAAGTGAGTTCAAAGATTCCATTACACATACAAGTGAAGTCTATAGAAGGGTGTTAAAAAGTACTACTAAATAAAGCTTATTGGTGTTTGTGAATAATATTCTCTTTCAACTTACCACTTAATCATAATTGTAAGCATGATACATTAATTTATTCTTAGATCAAAATGGCACCGAACAATCGTTACCATGAGTGCATCTTCTGCTAAATACTTGTCTGGACGTAGATTTGAATCCTGAATCGGATAAACACTACCATACGCCAACAAAATATGCACTAAAAATTCTCAGCTAGGTATGTAAATTCAAATGATTCACATCCTATGACTAGTACGATAATTTATTGATATAGTATCAATGCATTTTCTTTTGAATTGGCTGTTACTCAGATTCACACTATGTTCAAAACTTAAATTGCTGGTATTGCTGTAAAAAGAACAAGTATAATTCTTATCAATAATCCCTTTTTTTATTTAGTTATATTGTGTACGCTTAAGATTGCAGTATATATTAAATGATTTTATTCACATTTTAAGCTTTAGATTTCTAATTGTTAAATGTTTACATACCATCTAATTTTTAGAAGACATCATAAAAGGTAACAAAATGTTCTATGTTCATTTTATTATCGCATTTAGATACTTCGTAAGGTGACTCTTCTCACCCACATATACATAACATCTTCACGCAACAATACATAATATGTACATTTTATGAATGAGTAACACAGAATTTTTGTAATAATATAATGAACCCATTCCAACGGCATTTAATCCATTTTAAACAAAATGGTTAATAAAAACATTTCCATATATTTTCTGATATGGCTAAAAAATAATTCAAAAGATTCTAGTATCTGGTAAAAAAAAGCAGCAGTTCAGGAGCAGGAATCGAACCTACAGACACAGCAGTCCTTCGGATACCACCATCGTTGCTTATACGGACTGGAATACTCTTTTAGATAAGGCGCCAGTAAAGGAGGATTTAGTGCATGCCTTCTAAACAAGGCTTCTGCATTTGCCGATGTAATCTCGGTCGGCTGTCCTTTCAAATGCATCATATACAAATAACACTATTTTTTTTTTTGGTTTTCATTTTTATTTTTTTCATTATTTTGAAATGTAGATGTCCTTTAACAACACTCCAATGGTACCTCTACTAAAACGAAGGGGTGACCGCATTTTGCAAACGATGCAGAAGTCCGATGCCATAACCATTCGGCCATCCTGAACACTATCTTGTTTGCTTCAGTTTCCTTTTACTTTTTGTCCTTTATAATATTTTAGATATGCTTATAATATTCTAATTATTTGTTTGAGATTATAATGCGTTAATTGTTTTGAGAAACAACATAACATTATATCTCTACGCATAAGGAAATATTTTGTTTGCAAAGATATTTCACAATTACCAAATCAGTATATATAGAATAAATTATTTTAAATTGCACTTTATGTATTATACTAACTCAGAACTTTTTTTATGTTCCTTATTGCCTGCGCTCTGTTTTGTGCAAGCGTTCTGTTAAGATGAAGCAGTCATTCTGACTATGAAAACAACATTGAATTGGATTGTATTATTTAGAATTTCGGAAACACAATTGCTCTTTTCTTATTGATCGAAATGTTGTCTAATATAACTGAATATGCATATTTATAAAAAGAGAAACCAATTTTTCATCTTTTTGTCGTCTTTCCTCGTGTTTTTAAATATAATGAATAACTTATTACACTTATACCAATGTCAGTGACCTATTGCTAAAACTACACCATTGCCTGCGAAGTATTTTTTAATCGTGGTTTCGGATCTGAAATTAGCCAAACACTTTCATACGGCAAAAGCTTAATATTTATCTCAGTTTTAAAATCAAATGAACCACCTCTCATGACAAGTAAGATTGGAAGAATATCAAATAATTGTTTATGTCACTGCATTTTAGGTCAGACTTCTGACGTTCAGAGTCAAATTTTTAAAATAAAATTTCTAGTTACGTTCCGTTTAAGTAAAAAAAAAAACTTATTTATTCCTTTAAAACCTAGCCAACACGATTGTGCGGGTTAGAGATTTTTATCATATAAAGAAATAAAAATTATTTTTATCTTTCATTATTATGATGTTCTGGTTATATGTACACAATACAGACAACACAATGAAACAAGAAGAAATTATAAAAATAAAGAGTAATAATAAAAACTAAATTAAAAAATTCTGCAACTACCCTGGAACGCGCAGTGTTACAGTACGAACGTGTGTGGGCTGGGTTGTAAAGTTTAATGTTGGTCAGTTTGCTTTTAGTATTTGTAATTAAATATTTAAGTCAATGAAGAAAATGAAAAAGTACTATTTATAATTTTTTATTAATACTTACGTAGTTTATTAAATGATTGACTAGTCCTGTTATATAACTGCATTAATATTGATAGATTTTAAGTAACAATTTTCACTAAAGTAAAGAATTGAGAGGAATATGTGGCTTTTGTGCAAGACTGTCGACAATTATGAAAGTCATAAAAGCATTTTTAATAATTATTCATTGACAAAATGTCTTCCTGTTATGTACTTTAAGATTAATGCTTGGTACTTAAGCGTAACTGTTTAATGTGGTTTGTCTACACCAGTGATTCCCAAAGTTGTCTATATAGACCTCCAGGGTCTATGACGACCTGCAAAGGGTCCACGTCGGCAAAAAAAATAATTTCGGGGTCCATTGAGGTGTAAGAGGGTCTATGATAGTAACTCTCATAAAACTAGAAATGACTTTAATTTTAAGAAAAAATTTAATCAAGTGGAAACCAAATTTTACCCGCGCGTGCGCGCTTAATAGATTTATTTACTAAATTTAATGAGGTTAGTTTGTACTTACAAGGGACAGTATAAATTTTATTAAAACAAGAACTATTTCAGCATTTCGCTCCAGGTCAGCTAAAGAAGGATAATACTAGAGATCCCGAATTTTATCAATTGAACACAGACAATCTGTCAGGACGTATTAACCAACGTTCAACAGTTAAATGCCTTTAATTCGGATTTTGAAACCAGGCGTGAGAATGCTTTGACTATAGTAATATTACAATCGGCAATGGATTCATAATGTCACATTGAAGAAAAAATGTCATATTATAATAGGAACTGATCGTTATCAACTCTAACGAAGATCTTAAAGTTTAGAAACAGATGTCAGGAATTTTTGGCTTTAAAAAGTGAAGCCTGTTATTTGTCCCAAACTATACAATATCGTGAGTAAATTTTAAATTGCTTTTCCTAGTGTGAAGGAGTTTACGCGCGGTTGCCTATCTCCAAAACTAAGAAAAAAATTGCACACTACTAACAGGGGATATTTAAATGACAAAATTGATACCAAATGTTGAAAATTTGATATTGTAACACTAGATCCTCTCATTAAAATAATTTGATTATTGTTTAGTTATTTTATTTAACAGTTTTATTTATTAATTAACTTTTAATTTAATTAACTTGTGAATTTTAAATTTTAAACACTATACTTCATTACAGTTAGAAATTTAACTTTTTTAAAGTAGGGGTAGTAGTACCAGATGTCAAAAGACAGTTAAGCTGATAAATTTGCAAAAATTCAATATTAATTAAGCAGAGGTCTATCCCAAACTGAAAAACATGGTAAGGGGTCTATGAGACAAAAAAGTTTGGGAACCTATGGTCTACGCTTACGACATTCAATGGAATTTGAAATTTATTTCAAAATTACATTTTATCAAGTCATTATAGGGATGATTTTTTTTAAATCTACTGAACATGCAGATTCACTCTAAATGAAAATAAAAGATTTTAGTTAGAAATGAACTATTTTCTTTTTATATATTGAGGAAAACTATGTGGGGCGTATAATTTGAAACATGACCGCTAAAGGTTTAGAGTATCGGAGCTTAACTGCAGAACAGTTGCGCGCTTAATTCGTGTCTGTTCTTCGAACTGGAAATGGAATCTTTGTGTACGATAGCTCCCCATTTAAAAAAAATAGAATTGTGTTCGATGGGTTTGATGAGCATAAAGATGAATTCCAATTAACATGTTGACCACCGGACTCAGAGGATCTTAATTTTGTACGGCCCATTTAAGTTTTCATAAAAAGTCGAATTAGTGATCAAATATTTTCATGTCGAAATATCTCGACTTTATGTGATCACTGCTTAGACAATTGGTACAACCTTTGTCCAGTCATCTCCCAAGAACTTGCCTTAGCGTTGCCAAGAGGATTTGCCGTTATTTTGAAGGCAGAAAGTGACGCAACGTATTATTCAGTAGGTGTTCGTAATGTTTTGGCTCTTCGGTATATTCTCCATTAAACTCCTCAACTCATCAGTTGCTATTATGTAGTAAAACTTATGAATCACGGTCCTTTCATGAGGTGAGTTTCTCCTAAAAAAACTGAAAGCGGCTCTAAAGTATTGCTAAGCGAAACATGCTGAAGAACCTGCAACAGCAAAATACGTTGATAAACACTTTTATTGCCATGATAAAACATTCTTAATGCAACAAGAAGAAACAGAACAACACATAATTAGAGTAAACTTCAATATTTTGATCATTATCTCACGTATAGATTTAAAAAAAAAAATAACAGACCTCTTGAATGAATATCGAACCTTACAACAGACAAAAAAATTAGAATTGTTAATTTAACTTTTATTTTCAATTTATGATAGTTTATTCATCTATTATATCCACAAAATATAAAATATTTCATAGCTATGGACACATTGGCAAATACTAAAAAAAAAACACGTATTATAGCCTATTTGGTAGATTTCACAAATTATTACATTTTATTTATTTTAATATGTGTGTTTTGAAAAGACAAAATGCAACTGGACTTTCAAATCACATTGCTTTTATTACTTATTTTAATGTGAAGGAGTGAGCGAATATTAACGTCGCACTGTTCAGCTACACGAGGCTTTTGGCGATGGACCACGCAATTTTGAATCATGGTCAAGTGACGCGGACGACACCTGAGCTGGCACCCAGTCTTCTAACTACCACACCAAGGGAGGAAGTTTGATCTCTAGACATATTTAACGTGGATCGTTCCCCTACACGGTGGGTCTTCAGTGGTACTGGGGCTCAAACTCATGAAATTCAAGCCTTGCTCCGATACCTTGACCACTTGGCTACCGCGGTCAACGAATACGGCTGTTAGGTCTGCAACTTTACAAAGACAATATTACCACAGTCACAGCTCCGGTAATGGAAAATATCTTGAATTTCTGTTTTGAAAAACTTAAAAAGTTTAGTAGAATGTTAAAGCCCATTTAAGTTATAATTTTATGCAGTATTGACTTGTAAAATAATCGTCAGATATTTGTCATGTGATAATTTGAAGTATTATTTAATGTGTTTCGTTCTTTTCGTTCACAATTGTCAGTTTTTTTTTCTACGTTTATAAAAATGTTAGCTAATACTATTCAAATTCAAACTTTTCCAAGATTTTGATCCATTTATCAAAATATTGGAAAGTGTGATCTCATGTTGCAGAAGAAAAAAAACACACATTTTAAGGGATCACACACTTTTGAAAACCATACATTAATTTTGCCCTAAATGGGAAAAATAAAATTCAAAATCACCATTATTCAAAACAAATTTCAAAATTTTTCCAAATTCAAGTTATATAAAACTGATCAATAAATACTTAATTTTTCCTAATTGAATTGGAGAAGAAAAATTTGTGTGTTTTTTAATACTTATAGATATATTTGTTGCATTCTCTAAGAAAAGGTACACAAATAAAGACAAAAGGAAATGCAATTTGAGGATTTTCTTTTTTTATTTCTAAGGCAATATTTCTTAATAGGTAAGATATTAACTAGAAAAACATAGATATAAAATCACAACGAAATGGGACACTGATAGAAAAAAAATACAAAAGTACACTCTGTGCACCAACTTGTTACACTTTTTTTTTCTGTAAGTTTTGGAAAATTCTATGACAATGGTCACATACCCGTTAAAGAAAAATTCTAGCTGGATTTAATAATGCAGCATCACAGCCAAGAGGACACAGTTATCCGTTTTACTACTGTATTTCTGAACCATGTTCCTGCTACAAAAAAAACCCTTCTAAGATAACAAATTAACATTAGATTAATAAATTTAACTAAAAAAAAAAACTAAATATTCCCAGTTAGTGGAATATATTAAAAATGTAAAGTAAAATATTTTATTATAATACTTCGGCAACCGAGAAAAGGATCTTTATATAATACAATAAATTATCACTACAGAAATAATTTTACGAGTTTAAAAAAAAGTATGTATGCTAAAATTACCACAAATACATGTGAACACTTCAAATTTTATAATGTTATTTTAGCATTAGTTCGGTGAATAAAAAAAAAACCAGGAGATATTAGTATTGTCATACAAAATTATTTGTTGATATGCCTTTGTTCTCATAAAGTAATATTTTTTGCAAAATATACAATCATATTTGTGAATTAATTGTATTCTAAGAAGGAAACAATATATATATCCTAATAATATTATAAATGGGAATGTAAGTGTGTTTGTTTGTTACGCTTTCACGCCTAAACCACAAAACCGATTTAAAAAATTCTTTCACCAATGGAAAGCTATATTATCAGGGAGTAGCATAGGATATATTTTATTCCCGTATTCCTACGGGAACGGAAACTATACGAGTAAACGTCAAACTGAACGCCAAATTGAACGCCAAGCTGAACTAATCAAGTCGTTATTTTGGTTACTGGAGACCGATGCTCTCTACGAGACATAGTGTATACGTCTCCACGAGACGCGCATAGTTTTTTTTTATGATAGCTCACTGTTCAATAAAGTATGACATCAGCTGTTTCGGGTGCACTTTTAAAAATAATAAATGAGAGCTTTATAAACAAAAAGCAATTCAAATTACAAAAAGTTTATAAGTTTTACGTTTAGTTTTAATCCTATTTTCTTCATTTGTTTACATTTTTCTGGACTCAAGTGTAGTATAGGGAAGGGGAATTTGGATTTAACGATTTTTATATAGATATAAAGGTGAGATAACGAATTCATTCTGGCTCACGGACACCTCTCGCTAAGTGAAGTAGTTGGTGATCGATTCTGGTCGCCGAAAGAAATTGACAAAGTCACCCCCCCCCTCCCCCTGTACTACATTTTAACCACTGAAACACAGTGTAACTTAACACTTTTACTAAAAGCAATTTTTTAAATGTTTTTTTTTATTAAATGTCGAACGTGAATTAGATGTCAAACTCAAACTTTGAAAAATATCGCCAAGTTGGCTAAAAACTTCCCTATTTCGTCAATCACAGAAATTTTAATACAAATTTTATCCCGCTTTTTAATGATAGAAATTATATAAAGTGTTAGAAAACTAGTGATATTAAAAGCTCTATGGTTGCTTTAATATCACTCAGTTTACTTTAATTACTTTGATTTTTTTTTAAAATTAATTGCATTATAAGGCCATGTTTTAAACGAAATTTTTCACTTATACTGAACCTAGATTTTTTATATGGAGATATTACTATGAAAATATACTAGATATTACTCTATGGTGGATACCAAACAATGTCAACAACCAGATAAAATTAGGGCAATTTACGTAATACTCATATCCTCTTGCAGTTTTCCTAATCCTCAAACCCTTTGGAATAAGTACAAATAGTACATGGCGGAAAATATTTTGTGATAACTGCAGCAAGTGCAAGCAGATATGACTTTATATGAACACATCTACAGTGAAACGACAGTAATAATTGAAAATAATGGTTGGGAAGAGAGAGAGAGAGAGGGAGGGAAGCTATAAGATTTTGAAATGATTAGCTTACGACAAGTCGACGGAAAAGACATCGATGATGAAATTGCTTGAGAATTAGACTACAATTTTATAGCATTGCAACATCAGATAACAGACATAATCCCTTCTTTAACTCCAGAACAAAATAATTTTTTCCATCAAGTGTTACGTAAAACAGAATCCGGCAGTAGTTCATTCTTTTTCTTCAACGGCCCTGGAGGAACCGGAAAAACACGTCTTTGCTAAATTTAATAATATCCTTCAGAAAAATTAGAAGATAGCATTTGTTGTGACTTTGTGACGGGTGCTTACACGTTTCACAAACCTTCTCTCAAATTCTTTTAAGATTGTATTTATTTTAACCAATCCCCGCTGAGAGCTAAAAGTGTGACTTATGCAAACAAGATAGTTTCGGGTTTAGTGAGTTCGAAAGAGATATAAAAGGGAGAAATGAAATGAAGAGATGAGTATGACTATGTGTTTTGATAGAGGAGTTAACTACGAGATTGATTAAGAAGGTGATTCTAGGAGATTAGTTTAACTAAGTGAAGTTTGTTAGCTGAAGGAAGATTATTGAAAAAGATTCATTAATTCGGTTCGGACGGAACTGAAGATATTAAGGATTGAACTCGCTCTTTAGATCCTTCAAATATTAAAGAATCCTGCCTTAAAAAGATATCAGGTCTGTGATTTTCATAAATTAGATTTAAATGCGTAGTTTGATTGTATGCGTTATTCTCCGTGGTCTCAGTTAGTGTTCCGTCGTTCATAATTGAATTCTTATCTCACTCCACTGTAATTGGTTGTTTTTAAGGTTTGATTAATATTTGTGTGTTTATCTATTAAGAAAGATTAATAAATGATATTGATTTATTAATTTAGTAGTTGTTAATTATGAATCCAACATACCCGAATTTAGATAATGTGCAAAGAGGAGTTAATAATCATAGAGGTAGTGAGAGACTACGACACTGGCGCCCAAACGAAATACCGGAATTAAGAGCAGGTGCAGGATTTAGAGTTTTGCCGGAATTATTTTTTTCGGGTAAAGAAAATGTGTCTGAGTTTCTTTCTAATATCGATGACAATATAGCCTACTATGAAATACCGGCGAATCTATCATGTGCAAATTTAAAAGGTCATTTAATTGGGAGAGCGTTAGACTGGTTTGAGGTGATAGGGTTCGAGTGTGTAAATGAAGAAGCGACTGCATTTGCAACACTTAAAAAGAAATTATCAGATAGTTTTCCGGTAATACGGAATAAATCAGACCTATTAACTCAGTTTTTTTCATCAAAACAACGGAGAGGTGAAGCCCCGTCAGACTTTATTTTTCAGCTATTAAAAATACATAAAATTTTGGATTTGAATTATGCTGAGATAAAATTGATCGATCACATAGTAATGCGACTAGAACCCCAAATAATGGATTATTTAGAAGTTCGAAACCCCACAACGAAAGCTCAATTGATAGAGTTGGTAGACAGGTATGAGGAACGTCATAGCTGTAGGGAAAACCAGGGTTCGAGTAATAATTTTGCTAGACGAAGTTGGGATGTGAGTAGGAATCCTGAGAAAAGAGGAAGACCAGACTCTTGGAGAGAAAACATACAAAAGAAGAAGAGACCAGAGACCCAGGTATCACGAGAAAAAAGAAAGATTTCCTCGTCAATGCCCTCTCGCCCCTCCAGAAAGCGGTATAGAAAGGTGGAAGAAAATAATTCTGAAAGAGCAGTTCCAGGACCATCCCACAGATTCAAGTACAACAGACCTCATCAGGAAAGGAGCTGTCCATACAATCTTCGGAGCCGACGTCGGGTGGACAACAGACAAGTTCCAGTTCTCACAAAGGAAAACAACGCCTCAGCAGGAGCATATCAACTTCAACGGACTCGATGGAAGAGGAGACCCAGAAGGTGGGAGCGCAGAGAGGACAACCCTAGGACAAGGTCATCCAGCACAGAGGCCATGGTTGGAGACAAAGCCTATGCAGATTGGATCTAAAGACTAGCCAGGTTGTATAATTCTAATTTGTTTATTTTTCCTCTGACAGACAGTTCGGAGTATTTTTCATGTGGGCTAGTCTATTTTTTTTTTTGTAAAATTAGCGTACAAAAGCGTCACTGTGTTGTGTGCATTTTCATATCGGTTGAAAAAACTTTTGTATTTAATTTTTTTCCAAATTGTGGAAAAACATTTGTTTAATTGCAATTGTTTTGCTACACATTAAAGACGAGGCCTTATATGTGAGATTACTTGTATTGTTTGTTGTATTATATTCTATGTAAAAAATGTATATATTTTTGTGTGTAATTATTAAGATGTATAAGTAGTGTCTGGTTTCTGGGCGTGGCGTAATTAGGAATACTAACAAAAAACATTAAAGCGCAGCGCGATTGATTGGGAATTTTTGAAAATGAAACCAGATAAAGGTTATTTTGTTATGAAACTATATATATATATATATAATATAATGTATGCCATATTTTATGTCAATAAAGAAGTTGTATAAAAGTTCTGTGTATTTAATGTCATGTTTTAGAAAAAATTGACAAGGTTTCCTTTCAGGGCAGCAGTCCCTGAACATAGTGATGCGATGAAAATGATGTCGTGAGAAGATATTAATGTAAAATTTTATATTTATTAGCACTTAAGTAAAGTGCATGATCAGGGTTTTTTCCTGGAAAGGTTTTCCCCTGATCTTAACCCAAATGGGATGCACTGTAGGGATTGTATGTTGTACAAGAGCAATAAATTAGAGTGGAGTACCCCTTTTGAGTAGTCATTTCTGTGTGCTAGTTTAATTACAGTTTCTAACTTAGAGAGTTAAAATTTTCGGCAGATCCAGTGTTTTCAGGCATTATAAAGTTCGAGAGTTAACTTTCTGCAAGTTCAGTATTTTTAGGCATTCTAGAGTAGTTAAAATTTTGTGCAGGTTCAGTGTTTTTCAGATGTTAGGTAAATTAAGCGAGTTCTTGCAGGTCGTTTAGACCTTCAATAAGTCACGCTTTTTTTCTCGGAGGGGGGTTGTGACGGGTGCTTACGCGTTTCACAAACCTTCTCTCAAATTCTTTTAAGATTGTATTTATTTTAACCAATCCCCGCTGAGAGCTAAAAGTGTGACTTATGCAAACAAGATAGTTTCGGGTTTAGCGAGTTCGAAAGAGATATAAAAGGGAGAAATGAAATGAAGAGATGAGGATGACTGTGTGTTTTGATAGAGGAGTTAACTACGAGATTGATTAAGAAGATGATTCTAGGAGATTAGTTTAACTAAGTGAAGTTTGTTAGCTGAAGGAAGATTATTGAAAAAGATTCATTAATTCGGTTCGGACGTAACTGAAGATATCAAGGATTGAAGCCGCTCTATAGATCCTTCAAATATTAAAGAATCCTGCCTTAAAAAGATTTGTCTGTGATTTTCATAAATTAGATTTAAATGCGTAGTTTGATTGTATGCGTTATTCTCCGTAGTCTCAGTTAGTGTTCCGTCGTTCATAATTGAATTCTTATCTCACTCCACTGTAATTGTTGTTCTTAAGGTTTGATTAATATTTGTGTGTTTATCTATTAAGAAAGATTAATAAATGATATTGATTTATTAATTTAGTAGTTGTTAATTATGAATCCAACATACCCGATTTAGATAATGTGCAAAGGGAGTTAATAATCATAGAGGTAGTGAGAGACTACGACAACTTGTTATCCGCGACACTACTGACCAGCGGTCGTAATGCACATTTTGTTTTAAAATTATCGTTAAATCTTGCACATGAAGATTCACCCGTCTGTAATTTCTGCAAAAATAGCTCTCGAGGCAGGATGCTTAGACAATGTAAGCATTTAGTGCGGGATTTAAGTACAATGTCTCACAAGAAAGTTATAAAAGCGTTAAATTGAACTCTTTAGGATATACGAGATAATACAGATATTATGTGAGAAATGGCAGTTTTTTATTGCCTGGTGATTTCCGAGAAACTCTCCCTGCAATCCAGAGGGTACACCGGCAGATGAAATAAGAGCCTGTATTAAATCATTAAGCTTATGGACTACAGTTGAAGAATTCAGTCAGAAAACGAATATGATTACGACAAAATGGAAGCAGAATATACTTGCTGCCACTATTTTAACAGGTGTCAGGAAAGGGAGAAGTGTTATCAAACCTCGAATTCCAACTATCCCCCCCCCCTGACCAACCGTTTCATTTCAAACCAGTTCAATTTCCAATCAAGCTCAGTGTTGCTGTTACTATTATCAAAGCGCATTGGCGAACATAGTAGGTAAAAATTGCAGGTAAACATTTCATTTGGGAAAGCCATGCTTTACCCCTGGCCAACTATATGTTGCCTGTTCGCATGTGTCCAATGCCTGAAATCTTCGCATATTTTCACCTGACGGAAGAACATATAACATACTATACAGTAGCATCCTGAAATAATATTCTGTTTTGAGCTCTTTTAAAGAGAAGTTATTTATTAAATGCAGACTCTTTCAACTTTTTAAAATTTTAGTGGCAGTAGTTGAATATTTTGTTAATTATTATAATAAAGTACGTTTTCAATTTTTTAACTAAGCTCAATTTTAGAATTTTTAACTTTGAATGGTCCCAGTGAAGCAATAAAAATTATCATATTATTTTATTTACTTTCTAATGCTAATGATTATGACATTTATAATGTTAATGATTATGATATTTAAAGATATCAAAGCGAACGAGGTCGCGGTAAAAGCAAATATATATATATATATATATATATATATATATATATATATATATGCAAATATATATATATATATATTGAGTATATGCAAGGTAAAACTCCATTATTGTAAAGAATAGTAAAGATATTGTTGAGTATATGCAAGGTAAAAGTGTTAAATCTTTGCATAGCTTTGATTTGAAGACTTATTCAACTCTATTGATATAGAGGATATGATTAAAGTACTTAGAAATGTTTATACTAAATATTCATTAAATAAATTGATAAACTATGATAAATATAATATTATTATACAATTTGTTTTGAAAGAAAATTACATATTTCATAATGACTCATACTATCAACAAATTAAAGGTCTGCCACAGGGTGGCCCAGCTAGTAATAGTCTGGCTAATATCTATTTACACTATTACGAGAATGAAAAAATTGATACAGACTCTAGTTACTTTTTAGATACATCGATGATCTAATTATTTTCAGTAATAAAGTTGACTTTACTCCTATATTTGATTATTATCCAACCTACCTGAAACTATTAAAAACCAATTGCAATATAGAGTCAGCAAATTTCCTTGATCTAGAATTAAAAGTTGAAAATAATATGCTAAAAAGTAATATTTTTGATAAAAGAGACTCTTTTGATTTTAATGTTATAAAAATGCCATATTGGAATAGTACCCTTCACATTTCAATTTTTAGAAATATCATTTTAAACTATATAAAAAGAAATAATGATTTAGTATCTGAAGAAGTATTGAGAATTAATAATTATAAAAAATTCTTTCAAAGTTGCCTAGACTATAACTATCCAGCTAATTTTATTTATAAATATATGTCATCAAAGTTATAGCTATTTAATTATTTTTATTTTAAGTATTCATTTCTATTTATTTTATAGTATATAATTTTATTGTTATATTTCTTAATATATTTAGTCTATAGTATATAATATTCTTGATATATGCTTATATTAAGTTTAGTTACTATAAATATACATAGATGGCGCCTTTATTCTTAGTATTGCTGTGTTTTTTTGATGCAATGAGTCAGTTCATTGTGGAATCTGTATACATCGGGTAAGATTAGAGTTTCTTTGCTCATTTACATTATTGTTAATTATGGTTATATTCATTATTAACCTCTCTTGCAAATATTTTTGTTTATACATATTTATATTTGTCTATTTCTTCCGGATTCCTATGGTAATTTAATATTGCAATTTCTATTCTATTGCTGTTATATTCACCCACGTGGGTTTTAGGCTTTTGCCTTAGTTTATACGGGAAACTACTATGTAGAAACAATTTCTGCTGCAGGAGAAGGTTGAGATCTCAAAAAACAATGTTTAATCCTGTTTCACTGTCCTAAACCAGTGACAGCTTGAGAAATCATAATAGTTTTCCCCGCTAGATACATTTTTTTGGTTTGTCATGGTTCCATGTTCTTGGTTCTTCCGGTCTGATCTTAGGATGCTTGGGATTTATTAGTCTTCTTTTGAATTATTTACTGCTATATATATATATATATATATATATACAAGGGGTGATCAAATGAAAAGGTACGAAACGACATAAAAATGAAACAGTTAAATATTTGCATATTCCGCCAAGGGAGAATGTAGCAAGACATCTCGGGATGCCATTGGAGACTCTGACTAGGATCGGATCATGTGCGGGTGCCCGCATGCGCAGGAGAGAGCAAAGGCTCTTATAAAAAGCGGCGTCCAAATGATGCGAGCACATAATTACTCGAGCACAGAAAAAGCATTAACTCCGATGTGTACTGTGAGACACTCCGACGCCTACGCAGGTCCATCAAGAATAAAAGACCGGGGCTGCTCACGGAGGGAGTGGTTCTGCTCCATGATAACGCGCGTCCACACGTCTCCAGAGTCACACAAATGGAACTGGACAAGTTCCAATGGGAGACGTTGCACCATCCGTCCTACAGTCCGGACATGTCACCCTGCGATTTCCATGTGTTTGGTCCACTGAAGAAACACCTGAAAGGAAAGCGCTTCAATTTGGACGACGTACTCAAGGACACTGTGAAGGACTGGGTCTCGTCACCGCCACAGGAATTCTGGGAACAAGGAATCCTGCGGCTTGTTCATCTGTGGGATCATTGTGCTCAGGCCTACGGTGTATATTTTGAAAAAAGTCTATATTTGTACCCACCGTGTCGTTTCGTACCTTTTCATTTGATCACCCCTTGTATATATTACAGGTTTATGGTAGCTGAAATAGGTGTAAATACTTTATAGATTCAAAATTATTTAAATATCCAAGAAAAACTCCGTCAAGCGTTGTTTTATAATTGACATAATTAAATTGAATTTTGATTTTAGAAAATAAACTAATGTTTTTGATCAGTCTTTTGAAAATCTACATTAAAATCCCACTTGAAATCATAGGTAATTTGTTCAGAGAGCCGCGATCCGGCATCAGTGTAGGAAACTAAATTTTTGTGAATGAATTTCGTAATTTTCTCTACTTTCTTTGATTTAAAGAAATATAAATAGCAACCGTTAGAAATATTTATCCCTTTTCTGCTCTATATTTCGCTGTATAAATTTCTCCAATACATGGCTCATTTAACCCAAATGGTATTCTTTACTATTTGATGCTACATCAATTCTCTATAATGTATAAAACACACACTGAATAAAATACAAATGGATCATTGAATATTTAAATAAATAAAACAGGGAAATATAAAAAGTGATCATTAATTTAATTGCCCTTTAAATTCTTCATTTTTCGAAAATCCTTTGCCGTTAAAATTTCTTTACTGCGATATTTTGAATAATTATTTAAGCATATATTTCCGATGGTAATGAATATGTTTTTAAAAAAATATGAAAATGCAAATGTGTTATAGTTTACAGAAGATGAAGGAAACGAGTGCAAGATATTCCACAACTCATGTGATTCCAGATATGCTTTTGTTACGCTTGTAAAGAAAGATAATTGACAATCAACTTTAATATATTCTGACTCGGATCTTTTCGATATTAACAAATTAAAAATAAAATATTGCTTTGAAATAATTTTAATAACAATATGTGTGGGCCTTTTTAATCCTCCTCTATCCAGGAGTCTTAAACATTTTGCCCATTGTATTGTTTTATGTGCTACAAATATATATATATTTGCAATCGGATCATTCGAATTTTATATTATGCACGCAATAACCTGCTATGTACAATAAAAATCTTGATATTCTGCTACATAAATATCATATGATTTATTTTTAAATTCCCTAAGGATTGTCTGTTTAGAAGTATGTATCAATTCTGTTCGTGTTTTGATAAACAAAAAACTAACAATATAAGCACATAAGAAGGAAGGCTGAGTATTACTCAAAACCTGGGAAAACGTCCCACTTTTGGTCACATGATTTCTTTTTAGGGGTATATATGTCACGAGCTATTGAATTTCGACCGACCTTGTCCAAACCAGATTCCCGACGAAAGACGAAATAACGCTTCATTCAAGTTCACTCTTCAGCAAAACGTGCCTAAAGCAGTTATCATTCAAACATAATATTTTTATTCTCATTTCTCAAATCTACCACTGGAATGTTCTTTAAAGGCATTTCTATTACGTATATTACTAACAAAGAACAAATCTTAAGAAAAGTATGATGTGTTCAGGCTGGCCCAGTGGTTATGGCATCGGACTTCTGTACCTTCTGTAGAATGCGGCCGCCACTTGGCTTCAGTTCATGCGGTATTGGAGTATTGCTTCAGTAATTTTGAAATTGATTGTAATAACTACAAAAAAAGAAAAATAAATAAATAAAGTGTCATTAGAATGTGATTCCTCTCAAAGACAATTGACCAGATTGCACTGGCATTTGAAGATGCCATGACAAGATGGCAAGCTTTAGATTCATCCATTACTGCAATTCCGTTTGAGAAGGCATTGTGATATATTCAGTGAGTTTCCGCCGATGCAAAGGTGGTAGTTATCCGATTGACTGTTGTGTCTGTAAGTTCGATTCCTGCTCCTGAACATTGGGTTTTACTTTCCCACGAGATAAACTTTAATAGATTTTAGAGATTATTAATTGTTTGAAGTATAATGTGTATCTGTATACATTTATTTGCTTAAAATAATTAAGATATTGGTGAATAATCTTTAACTATTTATATGAGGAAATAAATATAAGTTAGTTATTCCAAAATAGTATGTTTTGTAGTTCACATTTCCGTGCGAAAAAATGTGTGCAAATGATTTTAATTTAAAAGATTTTGCAATATTTTTATTAATTTTATTTGTCTGATCTAATTAAAAAATAATATGTAAACATAGTATGTTTTACTATTTAATTTTGAAAGTGTTATAGATTTTGTACGCATGCAATCAATTTTTTTATAGGTTTTTACATTGTGGAATATCTCAGATTAGCTTAGCCGTTCTTGAGATCTAAAAAGAGAATAACAAGGTTTTTGAAATCTTTTTCTTTTGATATCTTAGCTCATATTCGTAATGCGCATGTTTATAAGTGTAAAATTTCATGTACAGAAAGTAATTTTTCCTACATAATTTTGTGGAAACACTTAACATTTTGTAGAAAAACAATCTGTATTTTTTTCTTAATTGAAATACTGCAAAAAAATTTCGGCTGATTTTTACTATCTAAATTATCAAGAATATTAGCTGCTTACACCAATGTGTCTATAAAAAAAAATATTTTCAACGGAGTCTTATGGGATTTTTAATGAAGAAGGTGCCATTCTCTTCATTTGGCGAGGCATCGAAAATATGAGGACTATTGCTAATAGATCACTTTTTGTTTTGTAAAGAAACATGCATGATTTTTCTTTTAAAAAACTTTGATTTTTAAGTCTTTTTGTTTAAACTAATCTTTGCAGCGTCGAAAATATTTCATAACGTTTTCATTTCTGGTACTGCACTAAAAATTGGTTAAAGATTTTTTTCCCTATCCACACATTTTTCTTATCATTCATATTTTCGTACTTTTCATGACTATATGAAAGATCAATTTTCTTTTGACCAACTGTCACAAATGACAATGCAACAGGCCTTCAGGCATTGGAGAACGATTAAAGAAGAATAGAGTAAAACTGTGGCATGACAGTACTGAGAAAAAGTTTACTTTCATTGAAAATTCGAGCAAGAGCTATTGCCAAGAATCATGGCTTTCAGATATAATCAAATTTCCACAAAAACTACAATATATTTTACTAAAACTTAACTATCAAAATCTTTCCATAAAGCATGAACGATGTTTCTGTAGAATGAAAAAACATAATTTGAATTTATAAAAAAAATATTTTTCAATCTTTTTTAATTAAAGTAGTCTTTCAATTTATTACATACGTTGAAAAATAACTAGTTAAAAAATTAGAGCTATAGATATTTTATGATTAACAAATTTTAAATGGGTTTTTCACGGCCTTATGATTTTTAAGATGTGTTTTTATTTTCTAAGACTTTCTTCTGTCGAACTTAGAGTCTTGAAATTTTTGTAGAGGTTTTTATGCATATATTTTATAAAATTTTGTAAGACGTCAGGTCTAAGAGCACTGGATAGTATTTTCAAAAATGGTAAAAAAATTTTTTAAATTGCTCTGTGTTTTTCCTAGGTTAAAATAGCGAAATAATTCTTCGAATTTAAATGAAGCAGGTTTTCAATACCAAACTAATATTTTCTTGGAAGAATCTACGACAAAAATTAGTAATAATACCTTAAATATAAATAAAAACTGAGTATTTTTTAAAAATCAAAAACTTCATAAATTTATAATTTTTTTTTAATTTGCTTATACTTTAATTGACTTTATTTTCAGAATCACTTTAAAAATATAATTTCAAAGCAAAACATAACTTACTTTTAATATTAATTGTGTACAAATAATGTTTTGAAAAGAGTTTCATGTAGTTTACGCAATATTATTTAGATAATATAATAACAAAAATATCAGTTGAAAATATTGCTTTAAAGTGTTTCTAATTTATTACTAACAAAAGAAGGAAATTAAAGTAAACTCAAGTTTGGAATGCTTCGTTCAGGATGGCCGAGTGGTTATGGCATCGGGCTTCTGCACTGTTTACAAAATGCGGCCACCTTTAGACTTCAGTTCATGCTGCATTGGAGAATTTCGTTAGTACATAGCTATCTTCAATGAAATACGTAGAAAAGAATGAAAAGTAAAAAAATAAAGTATGTTAGAGAACAAGACGTACATCAGAGATGACAGTAGACCGAATTGCATTGGCAATTGCAAAAGTCAAGACGAGAGGGCTAGCCTTAGACCTTCCTCCATCGCAGCTTTGTCTGAGAGGGCGTATCGGATCCGACGAGTGGCCGCTTTGGTAACGGTAGTAGTTATCCGAGTGACGGTTGTGTCTGCAGGTTCGATTCCTGCTCCTGAACAGGGTTTTTTTTCGACTACGCACACTTAAGGTATCTGTACATCTTCAAAACGTCATTTTAACAGAAATTTTCGATTTTTAAATTTTGATTTTCTTTTAAAATTTGAACGTTTTTCATAAAATGGTGCATAAATTTTGTTTCTAACTAATTTAGAACTTAAGTTATGGGGATTTGAATTTTACTCGGCAGCTACTTTTTGAAACCAGAAGTACAAGTCTACATTCCGGAAGTCGAAAAAAATGTTTGTTTACATTTTTATTTTACAAAGTATTGCTTAAATATGCAATAGTAGAAAATTTATACAATTTAAAATATGAATTTGAATTTCAGAATCTTTAAAAATATAATTGGAAACAGGTTTTTACTAATATTTTTATCCAGAATCTGGCAGGAAAAGAGAGTGTGTTATTGTTTATTTACATTTGCGCAGCACTTTAGAAGTTTCTGTTAAATATTTTTTATTGATGAAAATTTTAACTTTTTTCAATTAAAATGGGAAATTTAAAACGCAGAATTAGTGCAAAGAGAAAACGACAATTTCGTGGTAATGGATCTACTAATAAAGATTCCAGAAATTGTAGCTCAACATCCACCAACGCCAGTTCTTCAATGATCAAAATGCCTGCTGTTTTTGATGAGGAAATGGCAGAGTATGAGCATAAAACACTTACGTGGAAATAAAATTATAGATATTGATGCCCTCTTAAATGTTTTTTTACAACTTTGTTGCCGAAGATATTTCGAAGAAGGATTATTGCTTTCTGAGGATTCAAGATATGGTTTGTGCTCAAATTTTGTTATAAGTTGTAAACATTGTAATTTTTACTCAGGGTTTTCTAGTTCAAAGAAAACTTTAAACTGTCTTGAAGTAAATACAAAATTTGTTTATGGTATGAGACAAATTGGTAAAGGATTTTTTGCTGGGTTTAAATTATGTGGTACGTTAAATTTACCCAATCTCAGTAAAACTGCGTACACTAATCATGAGAACAAACTCATGTCTGTGATTTCAGAAGTTAGTGAAATATCAAAGCAAAAAGCAGCTTCAAAACTGTTAGTGCTACATCCTTCTAAAAATAAAATAGTTGAATTTGGTGTTTCAGTGGACGAAACATGGCAGCGTAGGGGTTACACTTCCATGAATAGGTGTGTCGCATCTTTGTCAGTTGATACTAGTAAAGTGGTGGACATTGAAATAATGTCGTCATATTGCCCCATCTGCAGAAAGATTTCTAAAATGTCTAAAATCATTGAATCGGAAACTTTTGCAGCAGATCACGTATGCCATAGCAATTTTCAAAGTTCTGCGTTAAAAATGGAAGCTGTTGGTGCAACTAGAATCTTCTAACGTTCTATTGTGAAGCGAGGCCTTAAATATGCACAATATTATGGTGACGGGGATTCTCTAATGGCTTTATCCGTGTCAAAGATACATATGGTAAAGATAGTTTCACAAAATATCAATGCATCGGTCATGTTCAAAAGTGAGTAGGTGCGAGTTTGAGCAAAGTAAAGTCGAACAATAAAAATCTGTCTGGTAAAGGCACACTCACCGACTCTTCAATTGACCGATTGCAAAACTATTATGGGATTGCTGTTGGTAGTAATGTTGGAAACCTCTCCGGTCTTCAACAAAATGTTATTGCGGCCCGGTTCATTGCTCATCAAGTGCCGAGAAACCCTTGCATGGACAGTGTCCCATCGTAAAAGATAAATGGTGCTACTACCAGCTAACGCTATCTTGTGCCAAAAGCCAAAAGAAAAATATAAAGTTTTATCTAATGAAGTGTTAAACATGATTAAGCCTACATATTTAGCATTATGTGCCAAAGAACTACCAACTAAATGTCTGCATGTCAAAACACAAAACTCAAATGAGTGTTTTAATGTCATTATATAGCAGAGAGTACCGAAAGAAGTTTTCGTGTGCCTCAAAATTTACGTGTACAATTTAATGATGGGTACAAGAGTTGTGTTGACATTTTTTTCAAAAAAAACTTAATATAACTCCTAGTTATTTTACTTTAAAATTGTAAAAATATCTTGACGTTAATAGAATTAGCGATGCAGAACGTCATTCAACACCAAAACGTAAAGCAGCGTAGAAAAATTTTAAAGCAATCAGGGGAAAAAAAATAATGTTTTAGAGAGTAAAGAGCGTATTATTTATAAATCAGGGGCATTTTAAGTACATCTAATTGTGTTTAATATTAAAAATTTCAGTTTAAAGTTATTTCTGTTTTATCTCAAAATGCATTTTTTTAACGTATTCACATCTGATAACGTAAATATCAGAAAAAATTGTGAACCAAATTAGTTTAAATTTTACAAGTACATTTATTTTATAGATTTAAAGAACCTTTACAATTTCCATAATTATAGAGTTGATATGTTTTTAGTAACTAAGGTGTATATCATGTCTCGTAGTAATTTTTTAGTGATTTTTCAATGTTCTTTTACTCGAACCTTGATAAAAATTGTAATAATTTAAATATTATTAGGAAAATATACCACAACCCTGAAAAATGTTATGATGATCAACATCAAATTTACAGAAAATGATATTTTTGTTTTTTCATTTGAGTTATGTGCGTTATTCTAACAATGAATTTAATTACAATTTGTACTATTGATTTCTCTCTAAATTTTTTTTGCGCTATAAGTAAAATATTAAATTTATTTTTCATAGTTTTAAGTTATGTTTCATCAGTGAAAAATATTTTAATAGCAAATATTACAGTTTTTCAAAAATTTTCTTCGAAGGTGTACAAATACCTTAACAGATTATCAAATATTTTGCAGCGTTGATAAGTTTATCGCCTTCATTTATCCTTTAACACAATATAGATAATTACCACTATCTGACTTCCTTTATTACCCTGCCCTTGGACTCCAGGGTGTCACGTTGCATCCTAATTTAATGATCAATGTCAATAAAATATCTGACCACTACGAATTTCTTAAACAATTGGCTCTATAGAAGGAATTAATGGTATTCTACTGGATGCGGTCAAGATGTATACTGATGGCAGTATGGGAGAAACAAGCACTACTGGCAGTGGATTTTTAATTGAACTAACTGCCCGCATTATCAAAATTTAGAAATGGAATGCTGACTACGCTTCTGTCTTCAGAACGGAGCTAACAGCTATCATGCGTGGTCTTTTATTACTTAACAATACACAAGACCAAGCCATTTCCGAAATTTGAATCCTGACAGACAGCCTATCCTCCATCCACCATTTATCGAATTGTCCATCTATCGTGACAGCACCAGCAGGTGTATTCTACACCTTTTTGAACAGCTTTCAGATCGGCACCCTATCAATCTACAGTGGGTCCTTTGTCATGTAAGGCTGCCAGTGAACAAAAAAGCGGATGGCCTTGCGAAGGCGGCTGCCAACGATCCTGTGGATCTGGAATACCACATGATCCTTACGTCGACCGAGATCTACTCCAAGGCTAAAGAACTTATATAAAAACCTGGGTTGTCCCTCCTTTACACCATGGTACATTGACCCACAGGATACGCATATCATTCAAGGGTTCCAGATCTTAATAGATGGCAGTCTCGAGATCCTTGGTTGGTCACCTGAGGTGCATGAATTTCAAAAGTCAAAAGAAGTGGCAAAAGAAGCTTTCCAATTTGCACAAAATGTGACATTAGTCATTTTTCTCCTCAGCACATTCTGTAATGTCTGTGGTTTTCCTGTGAGGTGGATGGTCTTCCCCCCTGCAGTTCTTAGACTTTGTGTTCAATGTCCCCTACTTTACCAGTGTCAAATGATGAAGCTGCGACACACACATTCATGGAAGTGCAACCCCTACGCTTCCCCGTTCTATCAACTAAAACATAACATTCAACTATTTTATTTTTAGAAGGATGTAGATCTAACAGTTCAGAAGCTACATTTGCATTGATAGTTCACTAACTTCTGAAATCACAGACAAGAGTTTGCTCTCATGATTAGTGTACACAGTTTTACTGAGCCTGGGTAAATTTAACGTACCACATAATTTAAACCCACCAGAAAAACCTTTACCAATTTGTTTCATACCATAAGAAAATCCTGTATTTACTTCATTATAGCTTAAAGTTTTCTTTGAACTAGAAACCCCTGGGTAAAATATACAATGTTAGACCTAATAACAAAATTTGAGTAGAAACCATATCTAAAATCCTCAGAAAGCAGTAAAACTTCTTGGTAACATCTTGGGCAACAAAGTTGTAAAAAAAGTTTTAAAAGGAATTCTATGTCCATAATTATGTTACTGGTATGTGGTTTAATTTCATTTTCTGCTATTTCTTCATCAAAAAAGCATGCATTTTAATTTTCGATGAACTAGCATTGGTAGATGTTGAGCTGCAATGTTTGAAATATTTATTATTATATCCATTCACACAAAATTGACACTTTCTATTTGCACTTATTCTACGTTTAGCTTTACCATTTTAAATGCAAAAAATTAATGTTTTCAGCAGTAAAAAAGAGGATTAAACTGAAACTTATAAAGAGCTGCGCAATGGCAAGCAAATGTAAGCAAACAATAACACATTCTCTTTTCCTGCCAGATTCTGGATAAAAATATTAGTAAAAACCTGTTGCCAATTATATTTTTGGAGATTCTGAAAACTCAAATTCATATTTTAAAGTATATAAATTTCCTGCTATTGCATATTTAAACCAAACTTTGAAAAATAAATATGTAAACAACCCTTTTTTGAATTTCCGGAATGCAGACTTCTATTTCGGTTTCAAAAAGTAACTACCGAGTAAAAATTCAAATCCCCATAACTTAGGTTCTAAATAAGATAGAAACAAAGTTTAAGCACCCATTTTAAAGAAAAAGGCTCAAATCTTAATATAGCGTCAAAATTCAAAAATCGAAAATTTTAGCGGAAATGACGTTTTGAAGGTGTACGGATACCTTAATGAAAACTATTTATAAGCTTCTTTAAAATCACGGTTCCGAATTTATACCTTAAATAAGATTTGTTTCCTCCACCATCCATTTCTTAAAAGTACTAATATCATTAGAAAATAATCTAAAAGTACACTAAAAGTACTCCATGTTGCTGCTCATAGGATATGAAAAGTAAATTGTGTTATTTTCAATATTTAAAGCAAGAAGACATCAAAATGTTTTAATCTGGAAGCAGGCGCACATTCCATGCAAACGTTAATGGTCATGTGAGATGACCTAGTCACCCAAACCTTTTTTATAATTATTTTTGTTGTGCACGATAAAAATCATAATTCTAGTGAATAACTTAGAGAAGGTATACTTACTACTTTCAAGGACTTTTCTATTATTCTTTGATTATTTGAGAAAAAAATCCAAACAAACTGAAATAAAAATGTTTCAAAAATGTGCGTAACTTTAATAAAGGGTACAAACGGTGCCGGTTTACGCTCATTTCAGGCCCTGTAAACAGAAGATCTAAGCGGCCTCTTGGCATTGTCGGATCCAAGAGAGTCTCTGTCCTGTTAAATCCAGATTACTTGGGTGCCCGCCTCAAGTGCCTGATGGATAAACGTGGTATATGTCCCGCGGACTGCCCCCGAGTTAGAAGTGTATTCTATGTAAAA
>BMAO01011663.1:0-37178 GCA_019973975.1 Trichonephila clavata | reverse complement strand
GAGTTACGTATTGCCAACAGATTTGCAGACATATAGTTATTTTATCGGATGCATTTTGTTAATCCTTAGAGAAAATAAAGGTGTATTGAATGAAATGAATATTTGATGATACTTAATCTTTGTAAGTTCTTTAAGAAATCAAAACAAACACACTTTAAAGAATTGAAGAAAGAGAAAATGAAATATCACTTTTCTTTGAAACTAATTTAATTCTTTAAACCCCACATAAGAAATGATTTTAAAGAAATGTTGTAAATGAAATTTTAAAGATGTTATAAACATCAATGAATTTTAAAGAAAATCAGATTTACTAGCAGATTAGGAAGCATTTGATTGAATTATGAATATCG
Organism: Trichonephila clavata; assembly: GCA_019973975.1. NCBI lineage: Eukaryota > Metazoa > Arthropoda > Arachnida > Araneae > Nephilidae > Trichonephila > Trichonephila clavata. Next base: position 36,828 of record BMAO01011663.1, on the reverse strand, counting down.
TAATTTTCGTCGAAACACGGATATTAGCTAATATTTGCAAAGTGATTTGTATAAACAGAGCTATTCAAATTTCATTGAGAGATTATTTGGGTAAATATTTGATGAGTAATTTTATCGACGTCTTCTAAATCCTCAGATGGTTATTTATGCTGAAATTATATATAAATAAATAGAAGCTCTTTGTTAGTTTGAAATTGCAAAGACCAAGAAGATGATGTGGCGAAATTTCCTAAATTTCAGAAAGACTCTATACTAAGTAAATAAGGAAATTACTTATAATAAGGAAACATTGTTTACGACAATGCATTGGAATATGGAATTATTAGTGTTTATTGAATGTTAAAATCTCAGGTTCTTACACGACAATTGGGGTTTCCAGCAAAGCTTTTATTGCTCTAAAATGGCTTTTGGTATTACTGAATTGATAGTAGGAATTGAATGAAAAGAACTCAAAATAGAATAAATAGATAAATCAATCAATCAGAGGATGTAATTTTTAATTTTTAAGATCTGTTATACGGATCTTACGGATAAATTACGGCAGTAACTGCCACACTTATAAGGTAATAACCTGTTTGATATTTTCCGTTAATATCTCGTACTTGTAACCCATTTCTGCTGCTGCTTCGGTGAAAGCTGACATCAGAGTACTGTTGTACTGGGCGCTGCTGACTGTCAACAAGCCTCCTGTACCGTGATATCCTGTAACAGAATATGAATAATGTTCATTACATACGAGTTGATATAAGAATGAAAACAATTCACTGTTTCAGAATAGTAATGTTCTATAAATATTTATATACTGTGACAAAAGCATGTACACAAAATAAAATTAAATTAAATGTATAATCAGTTTTCATGAAATGATTATTTAATCTTTTTTTTTTAAAAGAAAGCTTTTTCAGAGAGAGAGAGAGAGTTGTGTATTGAATAGTTAATTTTAAATAACAGGGGTAACTGTCATTCCTTATACCAATCATGTAAGATACTAAGCAATAAAAGATGTCCAACATTTATAAAAGTAGAAGAAAGAAAAGCTGAGAATGGTGTGTGTGTGTGCGCAAAAGATTACTGTTAACTATAAATTGTGCAAGCATAACTAAATTGGATGATACTAATTGAATTATTGCAGACATACTAAGATAAAAATATTTTTTAAAGATTCTAGTTATATAAAGGTGACAATTCATCAAGAAAAGTTTACTAAATAACACGATAATAAAGATAAATGAATATAGTAAAATGGATGCGTATTAAATACATTAAAAAATTTTCAGAATTAATACTTCTTTAATTTTATTTTTTTGAATTAATTTGCACCTTTTGAGGGTCAATGTTGGAACACAAAGCTGTCAAGATGCACATAGTGTATTACAATGTATTAAAATTACTTAATAGTGTTGAAAAATATAAAATATTTTGAAACGTTTTATTCTCAGCTGTCACGCGTTGGGAAAAAAACATTATACACTTTACCATTATTAGCAATATCTGGATCCGTGTTGTTTTCCGATTTGAGGAAATAAGGGAAGACCTCTTTCCAGGACCACCCTGTAGCACCTTCAGCTGCCCAAATATCGTAATCTCTTTTATTGCCTCGGACATACATGAAAAAGTTTAACAGACTTGTGCCTCCCAAACCTTTGCCTCTGGGCCATGGCAATTGCTAGAAATAAATATAAACAAAAAAATTTTTAAGAATAAGAACAAGAAAATATGTGAATATATGCATGATTATATGCAATAATAATGTACAGGAAGAATGATGGAAATAAATAAAAACCATAATTACATTGTTCTTATACCCATGAGCTCCTCTTTTTTGTGGCACCGTCAGATATTCCCAGTCCATTTCCGTATGTTGTAAAAGGAAAGCGGCCGCGGTATTTCCGTTATGGGATCCGTTTTTCCACCAGCTTCCAGTAACAGGACTTTCACACAAGGGTCTTCCGATAACCGAGAGGCGACGACCGATCCCGCAGAGCCGGCTCCAACTAGGGTAAGAAAAAATACATCAAATTTAATTAATCAACTTCTGACAATCTTTGAAGAAATTTCAAATGTAATTAATATATTGCCCAATTGTATATTTGTAAACAGTAGGAATACTGTTACATCATACATGACAGTAAGAATACTGTAACTGCAGGAATACTATAACATATGGTTGTTGTATTGATGTAAACTACGTGTGTGTTACACAATTGTTTCCTAAAATAAATTTCTGAATATTAGAAACTATCTTACAAGTAATTCCTATTTTGGAACTGGGTAATTTTTTATCTTATTAATTATTAAATATATTACTGCAAACATAGCGCACACAAAATTTTTTAAAGAGGGTGATCTATGGTCGAAAGTCCCCCAGCTCGCATCATACCTCAAGACAACACCAATGCTCATTTTATCGATTTTGTTAACAAAAAACAGTAAAAAAGTAAATTATTGAATTTATAATTAGCATTATTAATAAAATAAATTATTAATTGCAAAAACTTTCGAATTATCATCAATCGAAAAAAATTTAGGGCTTTGGGGGGGGGTGTCAGGAACCCTAGGACCCCTCCCCCTTGTATTCGCCACTGACTGCAAATATTTTACTTTAACTGTTACATATTTTGTTCTGTTTCTCTTTTTACCCAATTTATAATTTTTGTGGAAGTTTTTTTTTCTAACTCAGTTATTCTAAATTATTATCGACTTATTTTATATAATGTAGTATTAGTATTACTATATTGTTATATAATTTTATGCTTGAATGAGAAAATATTTAATATTCGAAATATTTATATCATTTTTCATCAATGATAGCACAGTAATATAAGGACGATAATTTAACGAGGGAGTACACGTAATTAAAATTTCTTATTATTTTTAAACGGCCATAATTTTTTTTCCAATTTAAAGGGGAGGAAAGTATTTATCTACTATAAAGTATTTTGAAATTTTTGAAAATTTAGAATTATTTAATAGTAATATTTAGTGGAAGTATTCGAAAAATTGATATTTTTTGTATTTTGAGAAACTCCATTCGTTCTGTTTTAAAAATAATAAATAAACTTTTTAGTTATTTAATGCAGGGAGCAAGAGGGCCTGTAATTATTATCTGAGCCCTTCCGTTTTGAATACTACTGCGGTATTCACAACAACGTTTTGATCGTGGTGGAAAGTGGACATTAACGAAAGTATTTCATTGACAGCGAATTTGATAAAGTACGTATTACTTCCATTCAGAACATTTAAAGTTCCAAGTGCTAAAACCATTTTGCAATGTAATATATTCAAATTAATTATTCAAATGAGCAGACATCTCAGCAAACTATATATATTTATGAATTGGTATAACTCAATATATTAAAAGACAACAAACCCTCTAACCTACGACTAATATTTGTAAAGATCTTAGCACTGATCATGCCCCTTGGTTATTCTACTAAATTACTGTTAAATGTAGTCATAAACGCCTTGTTTGACAAGGGAATGATTTCACTGATAAGATTATTAGGCCCGATTCCCCTTTTGCAAACATACAAATCTGGGGGATTGTTCACAAGTAGTCAAACGTTAACTAGCCTCTAATATCAGGATTAATTAGTTTTTCTTCTTCCGTAAATAGAAATATCTTAAACAAATAATAAAGATTTCACTGCCAATGAAAAAGTTTAATTTAAAATAATTTGAAAGTAAACAGGTGTTTTCGTTTTTGATGCCAGATGTAGATGTTTTAACATCCCCTCTAAAAAGAAAAATCATCCTGCCCTTGACCTTTCACCTGTCGGTTTCGTATAACAAACAGTAGGTGATACTCAGGGAAAGTACTTGGATAAATAAAGTTAGTTTTCAACAAATTACAGTTGTTTTGAACTTAACACATTTAAGGAATACTGTTACGTAATTTTTACAATTTAAAATAAAGCTCTTTTTTTTTTAAAAAAAAGTAAATCTAATTGTAATTTAGATATTTATTCTTTTACTATCAATACTAATTCATTAACTTAATTGCAATTTCTCATCCCATGATTATTCACCTTTAAAAATATTTTCAGCTCTTCCGATATATTAGGGAGGGAAAAAGAAAGAAAACTTATTATTTGTCATTTTATTCATTTGTTAAAAAATGTTCATTATAGATTGAAAATATTTGCTTGTTCCCTTTAAGTATGAAAATAAAAATGACTTTACGTACGAATCATAATTCTGTATGCTCCGTATGCCTGAACTTGACGAACTTTAACATTTACGTTAACAAAAATTGAAAACAATATTAAATTATTATGAAAATCACATCAAAAGCATAAAAATATCAAGCTACTAATAAGCAAATAAATGCGAACAAGTTTTTTTTTAAAAAGAAGATCTTTACAAATTTATATTCAATTGGGGAAACACACACACTTTTGCATATATTGGTTATCTAACCCGATTCCAATAAGAAAACACCGAAATAATTATCCGTGGTATAAAATCATTAAGCAAAAGTACAATTATTTAAAAATTTGAAAACATTCAACACCCAATTCTTTTACAGTGGTAAGCTAACGACAACTACATGCATAAAAAAAAGACTTACTTACCGATAACATAATCATACTCAGAGTCGAAAGTACTCGATAGCTTAGGACAAAAATTAGAGTAGGTACCGAAGTAATAGAGAAGCCTCAAGAGGATACTCTTGCCCGGCGAAAGCATGACTAGTCCTACGTTTGAAACTTAACGTTGAAGAACGAAGAGACACCGACTGAAAGTAGAGTTCTTTTGAAGAACCTGTAAGTAACTTTTCAGGATCAAACTTGGGTATTTATACCAATTTTGGTACACGCTGGGTAGGAGGGAAGAGGGCTCTCTATCTTTGTTATTTCTATTGTAGAATTGGATAACGAAAGGTGAGTGGCTGGATAGTCGTCCAATGGTATACCAGACTGGCTTTTGCTGATAAAATTATTGGAAGATGGTCAACTATTGGAATCCTTGCAACCCTCCCTTCTATCATATTTTTGTCAGGCGTCAATAGTCTTTATCAAATTTTGGTCCATAAATAGTTAAAATACAATCACACATTAAATATTATAAATTGTTTTATATACATCCATTTTAAAATGAATCAAATTATTAATTTTTTTAAATAAAATTATAAAAGGATTCTACTTTAGTTATTCCCCTATTTGTTCGTTTGAATAATATAGTTTTGTTTTCAATAATTCCGGGCATTTTCCTGTAATGGAAAAAAAAAAGTTCAAATCCATATCGTATAGCCAAGTAGATCAAATCATGAAATGTTAGAAAATAACAATTTTTCGCGAAATATATATTTTTTTAAAAATTGAGAGAAATGAATAACTCCCAGTTGAACAGTTTTACATTAAATATATTATATTGTCGGTTTCTTAAATGTTTCATTTTTCATTCAAATTGAAAACAGAAAAAATAGAACAAATTATTAAATTATTAAAAAATTAACAATTATTAAATCTGAATAATATTTTGCGTTATCTTTTTCTCTTTTTAATTTTTTTGCATACTTCTAAAATAAAGAAGACAGCTTGTTTACTAAATTCCTTATTTCCAGTTTTTAAACTACATAGAGAAGTTAATTTTAACAGGTCCAGATTGGGTTTGAAAAATACTTGCGAAAGAATCAGAAAATGTGTCTTTATCCTCATAGTCAATATTCCTTTCCATGTTTTTCCAATAAGGTTTATCGCTGTTTCTCGAAAAGTCTCAAGTACTATTTTTAACAAGGAAGGAATTATGAGTTCATTATTGTACTCTTTAAATGCCGTGATTTTATTTGAGTAGTGTTAACGTTGTAAAGAGAGAAACTGTGTATTGAAATACATTACAAAATATCTATTAGGTACGGAATAATTAAACAGAAAATTCTTGCAGCTCTTACGATTAAGCTTCAATGAAAACTTAAATAATTATCAATACTAGGAGTATGTTAGTTTCAGGACTTTATTCATTCAAAACTATGATAATCAATATTTATCATACTGTTCGGTTTTATTTATTTTTTCTTAAATCTAAAAGTTTTTCTTAAATATTTAGTGCTAAAACAGAATCATAAGAAGTTTCCTCCATTCCATATGTATCTCTGTTGGGGAACCTGACTTTTTTTAATCAATCCTATAATTTCATGATTATTATAGAAGAGGTTATAAGCAATGCTTGAGTTCTGAAATCGATAAATGAAACTCAAATAATATTCATGTAGATATTTAGAAGTGAAATTGAATTCACCCACCCTTCCGAAACTATAAATCTGGAAAAATACACACACACACACATATATATATACACACATATATATATATACATATATATATATATATACAATAATTATCTTCTCCCTAATGTTTGAGATTTAGATTTGAATATATATATATATATATATATATAAATACCAAGTCATATTACACTGTAATATATTTGATGCTAATATCATGAAGTGTTTTATTTCTTTAATAACCTAAGATATATTTACAGTTCTAAGGCTGTTTTATATACGTGTATGCCAACTGAAAATAATATTTTGATAAAATAAAAGGAAATAAAATTTTAAAAAAAATCAACACAATAATTAATACATTATTTTGAATTCGAGGTATTAACTTATCATCTGAATTTTTTAAAATTAATGACTTTCAAATCCTATTAATAAAAATTTAAGTAGATATAATATTTTGTTCCTATGCATTAATTTTAGTAAAATGACAGTTGAGGATGGTAATTCTTCCATAACAGGACATTTTTGAAGAAGTCACGTGTGCATACAACTGTTTTCCCATTTTTTTCCTGCATAATCCAAAGTCAACTTCCCTTACTTACATCTCCCTCTATTTTTCTCTCTTTCCCTCCCCCCTAGTCCTTTCCAATCCGGATGGAAACGGTTCCAACTGGTTGAGATGGCTCTACAGAGACTATTTGTTTTTCTCCATTTTCACCAAAGAAGAGGGAAAAGAACCAAGATACAAAAGAATAATTTTAGGTTTCTTAAGAAACTTGAAAGATATTCTTATATCGAATTTAGGGTAAGTTTAAGATTTTCAATGCATAAAAAAGCAACACAAAAATCCAATATTGAAGTGATCCTCGTGCAATACTAAGTATCAGATATACTTTGATTAGTTAGAAAATTAACCTGATTTAATATCTTATTATGAGATGTTGACACCGAATAAACAGACAATCATAAATATGTAAAATTCTATTGATTACTCATTAACTTGATTGAGAGGTTTGAATTTGTATTTTATGAGGGAAAATAAACAGCAACAATATTAGGTAATTGAGAAAAATAATGCATGAAAAAATTAAGGGAAAGGCAAAAACTTAATTGTAAATCTATTGAATTAATGCAAACTTGTAGTAATAACTAAGAACAAAATATTAAATTTATGATAAAATTCTTCGAAAATGTAACTGAAAATCTCTAGTAAAATGTATTAAAATGCATCGAAATGGTTTAATGATTGTAATTTTATGATGGGGAACAGTAAAAATGGATAAATGTTTTCGTATAAAAGTGAATTTTATTACTTTACTTTTTAGTGAAAAGAAACGTACTTTTTTTCGATTTAGTTTAAATAAAATTTTATTGCTAAAATCAAATATAATTTATTATAAGTATAAATTATTCCCAAAGAATATAAATGAAAAAAAGAAATAAATTTATTAAAATTAAAAAAGTATTAATAAGTACAGTTTAATTGCGGAAGGAGTTTGCTTTTTCTTAAAAATATAAATAAAAATAAAATGAAAACAGAACTTCTCTTTTTTATATTGATTATTTTAAAGCAAAAAAAAAAAAAAATTACGATTATAAAATATGCTGTATTTTATAATCGCAATAAATACTTAAATCAGGTATGAAAGAATAAAAGTTTTCTCATCTCTTTTCTCTTATTGAATACCTTTTTTAACGGAAAAAAATGAACAAAAATAATAATAAAAGAATAATAAAAGAATAATAATAATAAAAACAAATATAATGTTTAATTAGATTTTCCATTTTAAAAAGAAAGCCAAACATTTATAAATGCAAATATGTAAAAGTTCAACACAGAAGATGTTTGCCAATATTGAAATGGACTTGAGCAGTAATCTTTCGTTCCCCGAAAATTATCAGCACAATATAGAATCGCATGGTCAAAATTCTCACATAGGCACTGTGGACCACTTGTTTCCACAAAGACTAAACTCCCCCCTTTCTTCTCTCCCCCTTTTTTGAGTATAGATAAGGGTTGAATGCAGGTAAAAATCACCTATTCTTGTAACTCGTACCTTGTCACTGATTTATAGTTTGCATTTAGTGGCAGTTTGGTGATAAATTTTGCTTTTGTATTGTAATAGTAAATAGGGTTAAAAAGGGAGAGCGATTTAGCTATCTGAATACATTTATGGCTACTAAATTGAACATGAGTTATGTGAGAAAGTTTTGAAAACACAGTTTACCCACGTGGCAATAATTTCACTTTAGCTAAAGAAGAAAGAAGTCAGGTCAGAAAAAGGTACTTTTTCAGGAAAATATGCATTCTGTATTTGACATTCAAACGGAATTGGTGCAAGAACTTGAATCATTTTTGTACCATTCCATGAAATCCCCGGATGATCCGATCGAAAGTGGTCTTTGAGAAATATTGCAATAAAAAAAATTTTGAGTGCAGTAATTTTTGTGTACAGTTTGTGTTTTGTGTAGTGAAACATAGAGAATGGAAATTATTTCACATATATCCTAATGGATGAAATATCTTTATCCACATATACCTTTATCTTTATCATTATTCTTATTTCTAAATAAAATTAATTTATATTAATTAAAAAAATTTTAGAAAATAATAGATTTTCGCCTAGATTACTTGAAAACCTAATTTATCCTACAGGAATTATGTGTCTACTTGTATAAGTTTAATAAAAATCAAAACATTTTTTATGTGTAAAATATATACGTAAAATATTATGTATAAATATAATAAAATTTATGTAAAAGCATTATAAATATTTTATAAAATATTTATTATACTTTTTTTGTTTTCTTTCTCTCTCTCTCTGAAGTTAAAACGTACGACATATATTAAAATTAGAAAAGGTTAAATTTCAAATAAAAAATAAAACAAACTTGTTGAAGTAATTTGTTTAAAGTGAATAAAATAACTAGCTATTTCTTCAAGTGAATAAATAATAAAATATTGTTTCGGAAGTATTAATCCTGCAAAGATGCTTTCGCAAGATAATTATTCCAAAAAATATATATATATTCAAATACTCTGATTCCAATACCTCAAATTTCTTTGTAAAACATCTTTTGCAAGAACACGTTAAAAAAAGTCTAAATCAAAACATTTAGGCAAAATAAAATATTTTTTTCATTTTAATTTATTCGAATTTTTACATCAATTTCCAGAAACACAATAATGCAATTCATTTGAATGTCAGATGATTATGAGAAAAAAATGCATCGAGTTATGTATATTGCCTTGTATACATGTAGTTTCGCATATTATATTCCTTTTAGAATCTCACAATAAAACTTAAAATTCGTGAAGTACTAGCATTTTCTTATAGATTGAAGAATAAAATTGCCTCTAACTCATGTCATCAACAGCGTTTTCATTAAATCTTAAAAATTCTCCAGAAATCGATTTAAATTAATTTTGAAAATTAACAATGCATCGTACATAATCTCATTGATAAATTGAAGCTGAGATGAACTATTCTTTGAGGTTATTTTCAAAAACTTTAAAATTCTCTATAGCTCGCATTCAAGTTCAAAGAAGTAAATTTGAACAATAATTAAAAAAAAAAATTTCTGTTCGCCAGCCTTTTAAAAATTTCTGCAAATGCATTAAACAATATTAGTGTATAAATTTTCAGTAGTCATAATTTAATTATGTTTAACAATTTCGTAAGGAAGATTAAAGATACCAAATTCAATAGAAAATAAAGACTGAAGCAGTAGTCACTCTCATTTCGTTAGTGACATAAATGAAAGAGATTTTTTGTCAATTACATGCAAAAATTAAAAAAGGAAAAATACTGTTTTTTAATACATGAAAACAAAAATAAACATGATTGAATGACCAGGTCGTCAATTTAGTTGGCACCCCATTTTTCGACTGTGAAACAACCAGGAACGTCTTAAGGCTCTTTGAGGCCCTGGACCCAGATAAAATTTGTTGAGCCCCTGGGCCCCTATGCAAAAGTATGCCCTGTCTGAGATCTTTAATAGTAGACAGTATATAGCATGCATTGTCAAGTACTCCTTCAAAAGGTAATTTGAAACAAATAAGTGTGCACGACTCACGATCTCAAAAACTTAGGCCCAAACCGGCTCGACCGATGGCCGCATTTCGACTAAATGAGTTGAATGATAGTTTATGGAATTGGGCTTAGGCGCAGAAATGGACAACGGTCATCACATAATAATACAATCTAACCACTTCTGCCAGTTGACACGCAGTTCTAAATTCCCTGTTTTTCGGAGAATATGTACGGGAATAATATTTGACCATTAAAATTATTCAGATCATGATCTGATGAAGACAGAGTCATGAACGAAACGAGGCCCCCACCGAAGGCGAGGCCCTGGGCCCGGGCCATTGCCTTAAGACGTTCCTGGAAACAAATGATTTAAGTTTAAAAAAAAAACAGTTTTAGCAACACGCATGTGCACAAATCTTTATTAGTAAGTAAATTATTCTTCAAAAAATGATTGAATGAGAAAATGACTAATTTTTTTATTGGTAACTTCTACAAAAACACCCTTCATAAATAAGATAGAAAGAGAATATACAAAACTTCGCGTACATTGACTAATGCTTATAAAATTTTCTGCTATATATATATTTTTAGAATGCTCCGTATAAGTGTAATGAATTAAAAACAAATTCTCCAAAATCCGTTTATTAAATTTTATTTTATACAAACATATCTATGTATTGTTAATTAACATCTGTAAATAATATCTGAATTATGTGTATTTATATAAGCTATGCATTCAATTGAAAACGATTTATTCAATAGAGATTCTGAGGAATTAATTTTAGAATATCTTATCATTATTTGCGTTTGCTTATGAAGATCATACATAGCTTATCTTAATTTAAGTGATGTATGATTAATAAGAGTATAATAAGTGACCTCTAAGAAATTATCTTAGGAATTTAGATCAGTGTACTCGAAAATTTCTAGGGGGAATTTTTAGGTTTGTGTCTACGTTTGGTTGACCTGGAGCTGATTTCGAGCCATCCTATTGATAAACAAAGTAGCAAGGTTAAAGGGGGCTTGAAAACGTCTTTCGCAGTTTCAACCGGGCGGGTAAAAAACTCGACTACGTGCAGCCATTCCCATTGGTTGATTTTTCCCCGCGTCCAGGTGAGTAGAATTCAGCCAAATCTCGCCATGAGTTCGTCTTGGCGCGGTTCAAAATAGATAACAGAGAAATAGGAGTTTTGTTCTCAGCTCCGTAAAAAGGTTTTTTTTCAAAAAATTAATTGAACGTGCTTTAAGATTTTTACGAAATATTGATTATGAATTTAAACATTCACTGTGTGTGTGCTAAAAATGCCTTAGATATTAAAATAAAAGTTAATTTTATTTCAGAATCAATGAATTCAGAAATAAATCATAAAAAAAAAAAAAAAAAAAAAAAAAAAAAAAAAAAAAAAAAAAAAAAAAAAAAAAAAAAAAAAAAAAAAAAAAAAAAAAAAATAAAATAAATTCATACGCGAAATCTAGGAAATAAATCGGATAAATCTATGGAATAACACACGATTATATCCTAAGTATGATTGAAACCTATGTATTATTACCTTGGGTGTAAATGTGTTCGTTATTATATTCGTTATTTTAAATCTGAAAAATAACAAAAATTCTAGGAAATTAGGAAATAAATCGAATAAATCTATGGAATAATACACGATTATTTCCTAAGTATGATTGAAACCTATGTATTATTACCTTGGGTGTAAATGTGTTCGTTATTATATTCGTTATTTTAAATCTGAAAAATAACAAAAATTCTAGGAAATCTAGGAAATAAATCGAATAAATCTATGGAATAATACACGATTATTTCCTAAGTATGATTGAAACCTATGTATTATTACCTTGGGTGTAAATGTGTTCGTTATTATATTCGTTATTTTAAATCTGAAAAAGAACAAATTTCTAGGAAATCTAGGAAATAAATCGAGTAAATCTATGGAATAATACACGATTATTTCCTAAGTATGATTGAAACCTATGTATTATTACCTTGGGTGTAAATGTGTTCGTTATTATATTCGTTATTTTAAATCTGAAAAATAACAAATTTCTAGGAAATCTAGGAAATAAATCGAGTAAATCTATGGAATAATACACGATTATTTCCTAAGTATGATTGAAACCTATGTATTATTACCTTGGGTGTAAATGTGTTCGTTATTATATTCGTTATTTTAAATCTGAAAAATAACAAATTTCTAGGAAATCTAGGAAATAAATCGAGTAAATCTATGGAATAATACACGATTATTTCCTAAGTATGATTGAAACCTATGTATTATTACCTTGGATGTAAATGTGTTCGTTATTATATTCGTTATTTTAAATCTGAAAAATAACAAAAATTCTAGGAAATCTAGGAAATAAATCGAGTAAATCTATGGAATAATACACGATTATTTCCTAAGTATGATTGAAACCTATGTATTGTTATCTTGGGCTAAAATGTTCTTTACTATTTGTTATTTTAAATCTGAAAAAAGTTCATGTTCAAAACTGAAATTGCTTTCTTTTCCGTTTCTTAAAGGAACGAATAAATGCTTTTCCCCAACATTACTCTCACATATTTCATTCATTACAGATTCCCTACATGAAATTATCAAAATTTTATTTGTTTGTAAATAAGAGATCTTTCATTATTCCTTATATTTGTAGCTTGATTATCGACCCGTATGTCACAAATCTTCGAAAAAATCTAATCTATGTACGCTAGATATTATTCACTATTCTTATAACACATTTCTTGGATTTTCCTCATTGAGTCTTTCATATTTAGATGGTATCGGTAGAGATAACACACACACACACACACACACACACACACACACACACACACCACACACACACACACACACACACACACACACACACACACACACACACACACACACACACACACACACACACACACACACACTAGTATATTTTAAAATAATTTAGATCTATTAATATAATAAATTTTCTAAGCTTTTGTTATCACTCATTTCTCATCGGAAATCATCATTACTTTTTTAAGACGGAATTAAAAAAATGTTACCTACAAGATTAATTTCAATTAATTAATTAATCTAGAATTATGACTGTAAAAAGAAGAGCAACATACACACTCACCAGAAAATTTTGTTTCCAACTTAATAATAAATTAAGTAACTTTTTTTATCGAAATTCATTATAGTTGTCAACGTAGTCAGAAATTAGTCTCACCAGAAAATAAGGCGATATATTTTTCCCTTTGTTTTCAGTTTTATAAATTATCACACAACACCGAACAACACTGTAACGAAGATTATTCAACATTACTATAAATATATTTCGTCCATAGTAAATTCAGTTTTTATTGATATATTATTTAGTGCCATCTTCAAATGGATGAAATGAGGTAACTGAAACATCAATAAATATTAAACTTTGAAACATCAATAAATACTAAACTTATATTCAACGCACCATTCAAATAAATCTTTATTTCTATATATATAAGGCCTTATCTTTTTCTTTTTTCGTAAATAAATCAAAAGATAATTTTATTCCATTCTAATTTTGATATAAAAATTTTATTTACTGAATTATCGACAGACTACTGGAAAATATATTGTTATATAATATCTCATTGACTCTGAATGTGTGCTCAGGATATATATATAACTCCCCTTTGCTATATTTATATTAAAAATACTTCATATGAAGGAAACGTTTTTACTTACATGTACACAATGACGAATTCATTGTAAATCAATAGAAAACAAAAACTTGTGACAAATAACAAACTGTATTTTTAATTTACATATTAATGTTGTAACTTAAAACTTTTGTTTTGAAATTTACATAAAATAATTTAAACAAAAATTTCTATTAACCCTTATACATCGAGTTAAGCAATGTTAATCGAAAATAGATTCTTGACAGTATAATAATGTAATATTCAAACGAATATTGTAATAAAATATTCACTTACTTCCACTCGATGACAGGAATATTTTTTTAAATTTTAATGCAAATACCTCAAAATTAAATGTGTCTTGCGATATCTAAAATATAATTCCTTACTCTTTGATATTGTCACAGCTAAACAAAAAACAAAGCATTTTATAGGAATTCAAAGAGTTAAGCTCTTAAGAAATAAGAAATTAACTTTTTTTGCTAAAACGCAGAGTTTTTGCTTGAATAATGTGAGCATACTTTACATCTCTCTCTTCTCTCTCTTCCTCCCTCCCTCCCCCTCTCTCTTCTCTCTCTTCCTTCCTCCCTCTCTCTCTCTCTATATATATATATAATGTATATATATACACATTATGCCTTTTGTTCTTGTTCTTTTTCAGGATTCAGGAGCACTTTATAATATAAAGAGTGCTCACACCACAATAGATTCTTGCTTTCCATGATAATCAAAAAAAATTTCCAAAAATTTTAATTTTATAGATATAAAAAATAAAAGCTTAAATAAGTAGACAACAACAGAAACAAGTTTTAAAAGCAGAAATTTGAGTTTTTGCAAAGAAAAAGATATTTTTCAAATGTTTTTAACGTTTACACAGAAATTATTTTTAATTTCTCTACCGATACAAAAGATTATAGTTTTTTGAAATAAAAATCGATTTAAATTTGCATTCTATGTGTTCTACTTACTTTCCCCCTATTCTTAAAACTAAAATAAGAGTGCTTCATTTAGAAATACAAATCTTAAACTTGCTTCGCCAACTTTCAGACTAAGGGTTACAATATATATCTCTCTCAAACTTTCTTCACAAGTTTTTATTTTACCGCCATGCCCTGGAAGGAAAATGTTCTTGTATTTATGATCATTATTTTAGATCAATTTCTTGACTGGAATAAAAGTGAGTTTGGCTAGAATAATCGCGAGAAATGTTTTGAAGAGCCACTAAGAATTAATGAATTTTGTTAAATTTAATTACTGTCCTACGGAGCCCTGGATTTAAATAAAGTTTCAAACAATGTCTACGCTGATAAACAGAGATTATTTTCTTTGTTTTTACTAAGTTTCCTAACATGCAAGGTGTGATCTAGAGATTTTTCCATAGTATAAATCTTAAAAAAATATTGAAATATTTTAAATTTAACTAAATATTTATATTTAATTTTTCCTTGAGAAGAATAATAACTATATTTTTTGTAATTTTGTCATTCAGTTTATTTCAATAGGAATAGGAATATGCTAAGTGTGCCATTCTTAACAAGAAATTCCATTTTTAACACATTTTAAACGTGTTTATATCGAAGGTAATACTATTCATGTTTATATTTTGAATCAAATGATTCTTCAATTATTGTTTATTCCATTCTAATTTGAAATATCAGTTAGCTATGCATTTGCTGCATAATCATTTATAAATTAATAAATTAAGAATGACAATAGTAGAAAAATTGATATTATTGGAAAGTATAAAATCATTGAACTACATTTTTTTACTGTAGTATTATTATTTTCGTTTTCAATAGTTATAAGTTTGGAGTTTTTCGTTTCTGAATACGGTTTTTAGCACCAAAATTAATTTATTAATTGACTCAGGGCTATATTTAGAATTTCAGAATTGATACAAAACATATAACAAATATATGTGTTGAATTTTTTTTAAAAAAAATTAAATTTCAAGAACAGTTTGAAATATTTAAACAATCAGATAAAAGAATAGGTTCGCGTTTAGCCTTCTGAATGAAATGAGTGCTTAGAAAATTAGCAATACAAGAGCTAATTAA
This sequence comes from Trichonephila clavata, assembly GCA_019973975.1. NCBI lineage: Eukaryota > Metazoa > Arthropoda > Arachnida > Araneae > Nephilidae > Trichonephila > Trichonephila clavata. The sequence continues at coordinate 20,847 of BMAO01011663.1, read as the reverse complement.
AATTTTTTTTATAGATCTATGTATAGGAAATATGTAAACGAGAATCAATAGTTCTGGGCATGCTTCGATTTAACTTGTAAATAGGGAACTATCTTGAAATGGAGGGTGACATTAGGATGTATGTTATTGAATAAACCTGCGCTGATTAATTTTTTTTTGCTTTCAAGAAATTGCTATCAGATATAATAAGGATATAAACAACTTTTTCTAAGACTCTTAATCTTATGTATTCTGATTTGGAAATAACTCAGCCTCAGCAACTTAAAATCGTTAGTCAAGCAATTGTTAATTTACACTTCACCAAAAAGTGTAGGAATTTTAGGGTTGGGGGTTTTGTTTCAGTAAATGAGTAAACTCTCTCTCTAGTTAAAAATTTTAACTCACTTTCGATTTTCATTTATAACTACTTAAATTTGACATTTGTTCTTAGATGTATATACAATAAATTACAGTGATAGTTATCAGCCATCAAAAATACCTCAAAAAAGTAGTGCTCAATATAAACATTAGTCTTCATACTAATATACCTTAAATAACAGTGCTACATATTATTTTATTTGAAAGAACTTGCTCAGTCTTTGATTTTAAATTTTGCTACAAATTAGAGTATTAATTTTTATTTATTATTACTCATGCATTGTTATGCACATACAATCATATATATTATGCAAACAAATAATCCACATTTCTCTGTATCCTATTTTTTAGGTTACTTTTCCTTTGAGCACCCAATTAATTCAGGGTCAAGTTAGCTGAAGAATCATGATCGCGAATTCGTAACAGATATTCATTATATCGAATCGTGGGTTAGAATCTTGGTGCCATTAAGACTCGCTTAGTAGATGAACTGGTGCATGTTAAATCAGTCGAGGCTCAGAGTTGATGAGGAAGTTCGGAGAATGGAGTGCCAGCTGAGATGTGGTCCTCGTTACTTGACAGAGGTTTACAATTACGAGGTTCATCCTCAGCAGCTCTTTCACAACTACAAAGTACGATATTAATTAACAATAAATAAATGAAACTAAATAATTTTCCTTATAATTTTATTCGTGCATATTTGTGAATTATATAGGGCATGGATGATGCATTCATTTTGAAAAGGCAATAATTTCCAAAGTAATACACATACTCAAATGAAAGATAGATGAAAAGAACCATAAACTCGCCAAGTTTATATACCCTCTATAATTATTCAATATATATCCCTTTGGTGATGTGCCACACGTCCGGATGGTAATCGAGCTCATTCCAAATATTTTGTAGCACAGTCATGTCAATTGTCTGCACTGCAGCACTGGTCCTCGACTAAGGATTGCTGTGTGTCTGGAGAGGGAGAGGGCACGTAAACAAGAGGAAGTAATGGTACGTTCCATCGGGGAATCTGGGAGGCCGGGAGAACAAAAAGCTAGCTTCTTCTTACAAATACTTTCAATCTAGCGATACTGAAGTTCATCGTTTAGGTAGTCACGAACAGGGATGCAGGGACGTTTTAAGACTTGTTGAGGCCCTGGGTCTTTACACGAATGTAGGCTTCACCTATGAATCTTAAAAATAGATATATAGCATAAGTTGTCAAATACGTAGTACAAACAGTAACGCGAAACAAACGTATATGACTTACCGTCGTACAAATCTGCTCGACCGGCTGTCGCTCTTTGACTTAATGAGTAATGATGGTGTATGGTGGTAGACCTAATTCTATACATGGACGACAGTCAACACATAAAAATACAGATTTGCCACTGTTGTCAGTTGACATATCGTTCAAATTTCAAAGTTTCTTGGAGAATACAACCAGAAATAACATTTGACCGTTAAAATTATTCGAACCATGATTTTATTAAAGCTCAGCCGAGAACGAGATGGGGACCCTACTGAGGCTGAGGCCTTGGACCCGGGCCCAGTTGGCCCTTGCCTTAAGACGTCCCTGCTGGGATGTGCTAATGAGGAGATGCTCCGTCTTATTGGAAGACAAAATCTCTGAAATCAACATTAAATTGCGTGAATAACTACAACATATCCTTGCAACCATTACAGGTCACAGTTTGCTCAGTGAAGAAAAATAGCCCTCACATCTTTACTTACACTGCATAGAAAACATTCACCTTTGACAAATGCCACCGAATGGCACATTATGATGATTCACATTCCCGGATAATTCGTTCGTTCGGATAATTGCTTCTTCGTTGAATATCAACTTGGGGGCGAAATCTTCGTCCTCCAGTGTTTCCTGCATGTTGACGCAAAGATATTGTCGATGAGCGTAAACGGAGAGAGAGTTTGTGGTTCTTTTTTTATTTATCTGTCTTACATATACGTGTAATACTTTTGAAAGCACAGCCTTTTTAAAACGAGTGATTCACTTATATTAGTCCTGTATAATACATGTTTAAAGAGGTCTTTGAGAGAAATTCATCTAAGAAGGGATTCTTGCCCTAATAGTGGAAAAGCAATCGATAGAACACACACAAAAGAACCTCTGCTTTAGAATAAACTCATGATCAATCTAAAAAAATACTTTGTGTATCGAAGACATAGTACTATGAATACTCATGCTTTCTTTGTCTTTTACAGTAATACCACACTGATGTACAAAATTAGGAGAATTAACCTATATAGTCAAATGTCTCGAAATGAACAAAACGACTATTAAAAAAAAAGAGAAAAAATAAGGCTCCCAAACGAAGATGAAAATTTTTAGTGTAGATTACGTATGCATAGAGATGCGTGTTCTGTATATTTGACATACAATTTACATTTGCATCCCGCAGTAGCTTTCTTTCTTATTTTTAAATGTTTAGTAAATTTTTTTAAAAAGCAAAGAGTAAGTAAATACTAATATTTGTATAATGAAGAATAGCGTATTGTAGGGAATCATTATGAGGTTTTTCTCGTATTCAAATTTTTAGAGATAATAATTACACCTAGTGTTTGTTCTAAGCTATTTATGGAGACAGCTTAATGAGACAAATAGAACTTGCCTTGGCAAGTTCAAGAGCCATGATAATCGATAAAAATCAGTGTTAGTCCAATACACGAGACGTAGCAGAAATGCAACAACTTCTTAGCAGTCACGTGAAATTCATGTAAGCCATAGAAATCCAAGTCTATTTCAAGAGAGCTATATGGGAGAGGTTGTTTATGTATTTTCATTTATGCGCATAGAACTCGTTAAGCATGTGGCAGAAAACGTGGACATTAGATCAGGGACTAGTGAGATATTATGTGATGGGTTATCTCACGAACTGTTCTCTCTGTCTCAAAACAACTTGGGATTGTTTACTTTAAAGTTTTGTCGACACTTTCTTACCATTGAATGAGTGTTAAAAAGTATTTATGAACGTCGCATTATAAAACAACAAGAGGGATGTTCGCGACGAACCTCGTATATTTGTACCACGGTCAAGGGACGAGGACGACACGTGAGTGCATCAGACTCTCTACCCAGCATGTCTTCAATGGCACTAGGACTCGAACTCATGATACGCCGGCCATGAATCCATGACCGTGACCACAAGACTACCTCGGTCTTTTATAGTGGAAACCACGGCCTCTCTTTTTATAGTATAGTAGGATAGTAGTTACAGTGTACAAAGTGAGATATGAGGTTGGTTATATAAAGAGAGTTAAATGTGACATTTACACTAGTGAGTTTTAATAGTTATTTTATCTGCTGTTATATATAAACTAAATCTCTCTTAGTGAAACCGTCCAACCTGGTTTCGTTTTGGTTTAGTGAGTGAGTGAGTGAAAGAATATTAACTTAGGACTATTCAGCTACATGAGGGTTTTGGGTGACGGACTTCGTAATTTTGAACCATGGCCAGGTTACGAGTACGACACCTAAGCTCGACCACCTCTCCTAACTACCACACCAACGGGGGGGATGTTTCAGCTCACGACAGATTTAACGTGCCTCGCGCCCCTGCACGGTGGGTCTTTCGTTGTACCGGGCTTGAACTCATGACATGACCCAACCACGATCCGATACATTCACCACTAGGGTACCACGACCTTGTTTTCGTTTAGATCTAATTCTTCTGTTACAGTCAGAAACATCATGAGTCCATTAAAGATTCAGTACGGAAGAACTAAAATACGATTGGTTCTTACAGATAAGTGCATTTTAGTTATTTAGAATTCGATAGCTTAATTGATCTTCCCCTCATACTTAAGTTAGCCGAATAAATTAATTGCTTGTTTATTTCAAATGGGCAGTATTTTGACAGCTAAGCTATTTGCACAGACACGGAAAGTTCCCAAGAGGGATAGCCATATCATTAGTGGCACCATCTAGTGATGGCTCCCGCTACCAAATTGTGGCGTTTGAATTTTTATTAAATTCAAACACTCCTTGGATATTAAATATTGCCTTGATTTAATTCTTACGAGAGTACCAAAGCCAAATTGATTCTCTGGGGATCTTCTACTTGCCACATAATCATATGATATGCGTGCCTACGATTTTCGCATTCAGAAAATATATCGACTTTAACCGGGATTGAATCCACAACCTTGGGCTTACGAGGTGGACACACTACCTTACAGCCACCGAGTGGACCCAAATAATTAAATAAATTATTTGACTAATTTAGGTTCGGCTCGGTTGATTATTGAGTATGTGGTTATTTTTGGTACTTTGTATCAAGTCGACTACTCAAAATGTTTTTTCGGGTTCGATTCGAAGAAATTCTTACGAGCACGTGTACAATTGCGCACAAAGACCTCCATCATGGGGCAGGGAGGGCATACATTCTAAAACACATGTAGACGAGAAGACCTAATGGTTCCTCTGTGGTAAAAATTTAAAATCTGCTGTTCTACGCGAGAAAGGTTGAACCACAGAGTCCCATCCTTGTATATACCACTGACTCTGGAAAACTAGCTAGTCAGACTTTTAGGTAACCATTCTGTTTTTACAAATAAGTCCCGATTTAGCTTCAATACTGAAATTTGACGCATTTTCAAAGACATCCGGGGTAAAAGGGGCCGTTGTCTGTTTAATTTGTGAAGGTTAAAGGTCCTCCCATTGGTGTGGTGAAGAAGTTTGGAAAGAGGATACCTGCTCAGTTATCCATCCCATCACTTGGCCATGATTCAAAATTATGAGAGCCGTTGCCAATAGCCTTCAAGTTTCTTCAAAGTGCGATGAATATTAAAATCATATCAATTAAAGTCAATCGACGTTTTTTCACCTAGAGCAGCCATTCTCAACCTATGGCCCACCGGACCCTTTTCAGTGGTCCGGTCAGGGTCCATTGCACTAAGAAATTCAATTATTTAAGAAAAGTGCATTAAAAATTTAGCGAGAAGTTCTATCGATGAAGCAATCAAATATATCAATTTTACTTTCGATTTTGTGCTGGTAAGAATTGGGAGATAACTTTCTTCTTTTTGTAATTGTAACGGTTAGTGATAACAGATCATACAGTGCAGTAGCGATCATATTTTGAGTGAAACCAATTTTTAATTAACCTAGCGAAAAATATCTAAAGAATATATGTTGTTTCAAGACGATTGAAATCTTGACTATTTCCTTGGAGAAAAACAAACACGGGATCAACAACTTCTTTGATTGACATGAAAATGAGATATTTAAAAATATATAATTTTACTCGTCACCATACCACTAATAACAGTAGTATAATATAGTTCTAAAATAAAATCCAGAGTAATGAATTTTAATATTTTGATCAATTTTCTGCATTTTAGCGTCCCTCCCCTTACATTAAACTTCATGTTGCGGCCCGCGTGAAGTAGTTGCCATATGTATGTGGCCAGATGGCAAAAAAGGTTGACTGATCTAGAGGGAACCGGGGATCCAGTACATATCTAGCATCTAAGTTGATGCATGAACACTCGATACCCTGGTAGCCTCATTTTGGACGGCACAGATCTTCATTCCTTTGACAAAGGCCGTGAGGTTCCTGTGAACTATGAACTAGAGCTGAAATTTTTCGTGTCTTGTGTTCATTTTTATGGGGTGTAGTTAGCCCTGATTTCATTTTTATAGGCGACAATGTACATTTGGAAATAGATTTCCTAGCCAAAGAATTTCTGTAAAAGGCAAATATTCACCAAAAGGATTTGTCATCCTGGTTTCCGAACCATAACCCTGGGCAGCAGATTTGAGATTCTTTTGGGAGGGTGATACACCTCTTCTTCCTTCGTTCAGAAGCATCCAGGGGCAGAAAACAGAATTGGTGGAGGGAGGGAACTGATTGCCCCAAAGACTCATACACTGTTTAATGTACAGGATGAGTTCTAGTTGTGAAAGCCTTATAAGTGTAAGTGGGGACCACATACTTCTCATTAAAACAATTTGTAATTCACATTAAAACAATTTGTAATTCAACCTCGTAATTTCTGATTTATGTATAGACTTTTATGCACTATGACAGGGGTGGCGAACCTTTATAGATCAACATGCCATTTTTTCTAAAGAAATATTTAATGAGGTATAGACATGCCCTCAAATAATGTTGACTTGTGATTATGGGGAAAATAATGAAACTAAACACACTAACAACTCCAAATTCTATATTTACTACGTAAAACTACATTTTGTACTTCATAGTAATAAATGATTTAGTTATACGTGTAATTCAAATTAAAGTAATATTGGTGTGTGCTGCTCAGTCTAGATGAAAAATAACTTATATTAGGATTGTAAGATGTTACTTTTAGCAGAATGCATGCGGAATTGGTGTCATTTGCCAAACGGTTTCTTAACGAGTCTTTAATGTTATTCATCTCTGAAAATAATGACTCACAGGTGTAAGTAGATGAAAATATGGTTAAGATAGCAGTTCCAGCTTCTTCGAACTGTTAAATGTGTCTGGAAACGGATTCCATATTTCCAAAATTTCATGACTAGCCTTTTTACTCATATTGATTGTTAATATTTCTGTTTCAAACACTTCCAACTTTCTCCGTTTTTCAACAAATTTTTGAGTCTATATTGAATTAAACTGGAAATCACAATTAGTTGCATTTCAAATTTTTCAATTTCCAACCAATCGAATTGGGATAAGTTCAAATTATTAAATGTAGTCATATCAGGGTACGCGCGTAAAAAAGTTGAGAGTCTCCAATAATTCTCAGAACTGAGAAAATCTCTCTGAAAACTACAACCGATCTCTCACGTTTGTTCGTAATACTTCATATTGAACTTTGTTATTTTGAATTTAAATGCATAACCGTTTTGATCGGTGGCGTGCCCAAAATATTGTGTCACGTGCCATCAATGACACACGTGCCATTTGATCGCTCTCCCTGCACTATGATGATTTTTTTCGCGCATTTATGTATATATCCTGTAATGTTTTATATTACAGAATGGTGCCAAACTGTTTCCTTTAAGTAATATGAACCAACTTATTAGTTCTTAGTTGGGTAAAAGATTCCATTATCCAATTATTTTAAGACATGCTTTCATTACTCAACTTTATATTTGAAGCTATTTTATAATATTTGCTATAATTCTATTACTTTCAGAATGTATTACATTTGTGTGTTACATTTACAGTGTTTATATAAATTATTCTTGCTTGCACTGAACAAATTTTATAAGGATAAAAAATCGAGAAAAAAATCCCGTTTAATATCACAAAATGGGAGAAAGTAATATTTAGTACAGTGCAGACTAAAAAAACTAGTATTTTTCAACTTCACCAAAATCAAAAACGACTCTATTGAGTTTTTTTTTTTTTAAAGTATAAACAACGTGCGCCACAAAGGCTTTTTACACAAAGGTTTAGCACCATCTAAGCAGTTAATTGGGAGATTAATTATTCTGTTATTACAAATATTTGTCGATAAAACGAAAAATATATTTTCAGATACACAGCACAGTTAAGATACTGTGAACACAGTTTTAACAAATACATTGTTGCTTTAAATGTACAGGAATATGCAACAATAACAAGTGAATAGGAAATAAGATAAATAAATATCAGGTACGAAAGTAAGATGTATAGGAGTTTATTTAAGCAATAATATAACTTTATAAGATAATCGAATATTACCGACTTCAACTTTTGATTAATGTTTTAGGTTGCAGAAATTATATAGAAGAGTGAAAAGGATAAAGAATGCAGAAACAGTTTAGTGTCAATTGTTTTAAAATCTTTACTGTACTGTATCATAAATGAAAATGTAAATGAAAGGATAAAAACTTTCTAAGTTGCTCCTCCTGAAAGCATTGATAGCTTTGACGTTCCTGAAAGAGCTAATAGATTCAGCATTCTGGGAATTGTGAATGTTTCACAATGAAACGATGGCTCGTTCTCACATACAATAATGTCTTTTTTTATGAAGTAAAGTTTATAGATGTGTAAACGCATCTTTTTTTTCCTACTTTGTAAAATTTTTTTACAAAACCTCAAGTAACCTATTCACAAAATATGATAGAAATTTTGAAAAAGAGTTTTCGATTGGTCCTTGTGTAAATTTTATAATCCTTTTGCTCACATATAGGTTTTATTTTATTTTACTTTCCGTAAAATCCGGCGTATAACGTGCACTTCTAACACATAAAATAAGATCGATATTTATGGGTGTGCGTTATACGCCGGCTATAAAAATGTGAGATTTAAAAAGAAATTAGCACAGAAAAAAAAATAGACTTCCACGTATTTCGAAATACAGTTTTTTTTTTAAATGACATTCCTCGTGACTTAAAAGGTTGTAGTTCTAGAAGTACACTATTTTTTTTTTCAAAAGCCTAAAATACCACGAATAAATGACTTTAAAACGTAAGAGCTTTACATACGTACATATCAGGCTTTTTGTAAAAAAAAAAAGGGTGGGAGTGCGCATTATATAGGCGAATATATACCTAGAAATTAAAAAGCCGCACCTTCAAAATATAGGTGCGCATTAGACTCCGGATTTTTCGGTGTCTCATTTATATTTTTTTGTTGTACTTTTAATTCAATTCATTATTCTCTCTTTCCAATCTTTTTCTACCAATTTTTTCCTTTTAGTTTGTTGCGGTTCGTTCATTTTTGGCTATTATGCGTTAATACGGGTAGAGTGAGTGAGAGAGAATATTAACGTCGCACTGATTAGCAACACGAGGGCTTTTTCGCGACGGTCCGCGTAATTTTGAACCATGGTCAAGTGGATTTTTAGTGGTACTAGGATCGAATTCATGACACGCTAGCCATGATCCGATGCCTAGACCACTCGGCCACTGCGGCCGCTAATACGGTTAGAAAAGCTTTAGTTAGTAATAGAAAAATTCAGAGTTCTTTTAAGAGGAGATTTAAAAAAAAACATGTAGATGAAATCGCTGAGATGTAATCTTTAAGCTAACAACAATGTGTCTATCTACGGGAGTTAACTCCCAAGCCCTCGCCTTTTTGTACTTAGCTCTGATGGTATTAACCTGTGGTTTAGAATTCCTAATACTTTTAAGTCGCTATTTTTCTTGGTGTTTCATATGTTAAGTTCTTTCTCATTATTAAATCCAAATGCCTTCCTTTTTTCATGCTAGAAGTCACGCTATTTGTTAAATATCTTTGGAAATTAAATAAATGCTTAAAGTTGACTTTACAAATATTTTTGAAATTTTTTTTCGTACATTTCATTTATTTATTTTTTTGCTGAACAAAAAATTTAAGGAAACAAATATTTTCAATACATAAATTATATAAAACTATTTTCTAATCAATAATTTAACGATAATTTTTTTATTTGTAAATTAATGATCAAAGTTGCTTTTAGTAGAACTTTTTTTTTAATTTAAAGGAAACACTCATGTAACCTATTCGTAAAATATTCACTCTTACGTCATTCTTTATTTAACACTTCATCCAGTGATTTCATTGTCCTGTAAGGTTTAAAATCATCAATCATCAATAATTCGAAATGGCTACTTTCAACTATAGTTTGAAAAAAATATTTTTTGTAATTTTTTTTTACTTTTATTTTTTTTAAGTCTGTCTTCACTTAATGTTAAGAAATAGAACTCGAATTTAGAATATTCTTTCAGATTTAAAAGTATTCCAACATTAATATTATATTCTGGCCTCGCTGTTCCATAAAGGGCAGCATATTTTATACTACTCATTTTTAACCATCTTAACAAATTTTTTGTGGTATAAAATGTGTTAACCAGCTATCCCTTTGCATGTTAAAAGGAAAAATCATGAAATATTTTGAAATTTTACAAACTCTATATTATAAACATGTGTATGAATTTTAACTTAATAAATTTTCGGGAATATTGAGACATTTTTCAGTCTGAAAATATGTCCCGCGTTTGATTCAGGCTCTCGCACATTTGGCGAAGAAAGCCTAAAGGAAATGTAACAAATGTAGCGATAAAAAATGTTGAAGTTTGAATGAATTTAAATCAGAAATTAAAAAACACTTAATACAAAAGCAGTACAAAAGTTATGAATGAAAACTTTTAAATGTGTGAGTTTGCATTTATTTTTTTCATTTATGTTTTCCTTCAAAAGAAAAGTAAATACGCCTCATAATTTTAAATTATTTGCTTCTCCGAATTATACTTTGACTTTTTTTGAGTATCTGCAAACCAGTATTTCATTTTATATCTTATTGGTACATCAGTTTAAAATAAAAAATACAAGACTTAAAAAATTCAACATTGCATTTACATTTTTATAGTCAAGCAAACTGATAGAATCAGATCAATGGTAAGACTCAGAGTCTAAAAATACTTTTATAAATATTTTTTCTTCCACAGAAGTAGACCAAAATCTATTTTGTCCTAAATATCACAACCTAAGCCAAAGTTTGATATCAAAATATAGAGATTTAAATCTAAATATGGATTTTTTCAGTCGATATACACTGAGAAAGGCGATTTGGACCCAGTTCTGTAAATTTGTCAGTGGCGAAAAGTTAAACTACTTGCAAAAATTAACTGCATTGCAATTCTGGCACACCGTATTTTCCATGACATTAAGAAAGGGCATACAATAACCTTTAAGAATGCTTTCGCTCGTTTGAGGGGCCAGTAAATAGTAACTCACCGTTGGTTTTTGTGAGAAATTCTCAAACTGTTCTTAAATGCTGAATTTCCTTGTTATAAAACTGGATTTCAGATAATTTTTTTGGATAAAAATGTTCTAATATTAATATTATTGAGTTATGAACTCATCAACGCATGCATAATAGGTGCACTACAGATTGAAAAACTGCATTTTTTCTTGTTTTTGTGGAATGTAGAAGATTTCATTTCATATACTTCAATAGAATTTCAGTCTTATTCTTGAAGTGAAAAATTATACAATTCTTAAACTTTTCTAAATGTTAAGGATGCTGTATGAGAAATGTGGATGGAATCACTCGAAATTATATCATTACTTCAAATTATATACTCCTATTTGGGTTCAGTTTTATAATTTTAGGAGAATATAGCTTTTAAGTAATATTGAAAATTTGCTTTGCATCTTTTTGCAACTAGTTTATTATTAATATTGTGAAAAAAGTACTTAAGAATTCTGCCGAGATCATAAAAATGAGATATTCTCAATTAAATATTTTCAATAAAAAAATTAAGAAATTCAGTTATTAGCGAGAAAATATAAAAAAAAAAGTAGGGGAGACTGGGGCAAGATGACGAAAGTCTTAATTTTTCCGTATTCCACTAGGTAGCAGCATTAAATGAACACTACAGGCTCTCCGTGGCCGTTCGTTAAACAATAGTATAGACACGCTAAAATCGCCATTTTTGTGTTAGTTGTGAAGCTTTGATTGTTTTTTGCTGCCACGATATAACTTTTATGCATGTGGAAATAAGCTCTGCTAAAGATACAGGTAAGATATAACGTTTCACTTTAATATTTATGAGTAACTTGGTTTTTAAATACTACCTATTACCATGAATAAATGTCAATTAGTTGCCTTCCGTCATGGCAATGAGAACGAATATTTTTAAACAGACAGTCTGGGGCAAGATGACTCTCCGAAACATGGAGCAAGATGACGAGCTCGTCATCTTGTCCCGTGTTTCAGAATTTATTAAACTAACTATTGTTGTCCATTCTATTAATCCTGTGAACACTTGTTTGTCTGTGTGTATGTCCGCGTGACCTTGAGCTTCCATCTCTTCTGGGGCTCAGGGGTGCATCGGATCGGGAAAGTTTTCATTCGAAAGGGGGTTACCAGAGGAAGACATTTTTGCCACCCACTAAGCCCCCTCCTAAAGAGGAAGGAATGTAACAATAATTTGTTACTTTAGAGCAGTGATTCCCAAAGTGGTCTATGACCTCCAGGGGTCTATGACGACCTGCAAGGGGTCCACGTCAGCAAAAAAATAATTGGGGGGTCCATGAGGTGTAAATGGGGTCTATGATAGTGGCTCTTATTATAAAAACTAGATCCTGACTTTAAATTTAAAAGAAAATTTAATCAAGTGGAAACTAAATTTTACCTATTTAACAGATATATTTACTGAATTTAATAGGGTTAGTTTCCACTTACAAGGTGACAGCATAAATTTTATTAAAACAAGAACCATTTCAACATTTCTTTCCGGAGTTATGCTAAAAAAGTATATTCTTAGAATGTCACAGTCTGTCAGTGCGTTTTAACCTACGTTCAACATTTAAATGCCTTTATTTCAGATTTTGAAATCAGGTTTGAGAATGCTTTGACTATGGTAATACCACAGTAGGCAATGAATTCATATGATCACATTGAAAATAAATGCCCCATTACAATAGGAACTGATCGTAATAAGCTCTAACGAAGATCTAAAAGTTTGGAAACGGATATCAGCAATTTTGGCTTTGAAAAGGCAAACCTATTATTTGTCCCGAATTATAAAATATCGTGAGAACGTTTTTAATCGTTTTTCCTACTGAAAAGCAGCGCGGTTGCCTATATCAAAAAAAAAACACAAAAAAACGTAACATTATTAACAGAAGAGGTTTAAGGTTAAAACTGACCATATCAAAACCAAATATTGAAAATTTGTTACTGTAGTACTAGACTTATCCATCCCTTTAAAGTCATTCATTTATTTATTTTATGTATTAATTAACTTTTAATTTATTTAACATGGCTTTTTAAATTTTAATCACTATACTTCATTACAGTTAAAATTTTAATTCATTTAAAGTAGTAGTACCAGCTGTCAAAAAGACATTTAAGTTGATAAATTTGCAAAAATTCAATATTAATTAAGCAGGGGGTCTTCCCCAAATCGAAAAACATGGCAAGGGGTCTATGACACAAAAAAGTTTGGGAATCTCTGCTTTAGAGCTACTGGCTTTTACCTGCCACCTTTTCTGGTTTTTTTTGCGAGAAAACGAATGCTTCCTGAACTTGTAGAAAGAGACCCACCAGGAACTGTAAGCAACTGTAGTGATAACGGCTGGAACAACGAGGGCACCTTTTTCTCTTTTTTGAAGCACTTTTATCTTCATGTGAAAACAAGCAAAGAATCTCCTACTCTGCTGATTATTGACAATCACAAAACTCATATCTTTGCAGGCTATCTTATATTGCAGAGCGAAAAACATCATCATGGTTGGGTTGCCGTCGCACACATTACATCGTCTCCAGCCCCTTGTTAGCCAAGCATGTGACAACTTTATGGTCACTCATTCAGAACAAACTATCGCAGACAAAAATACTGGTGAGGTTTTGAGCATTACTTACTTCAAATCAGCTACAGTTGGAAAGGCCGTTGAAAGGGTTTAAAGAATATGGGATCGAGCCCCATAATCCTCTTGTGCTCAGCGAACATGACTATGCTGCGGTAAACACTACTAACCATCCATGATGCTGTTGGTGATGAAACTGAGAATAATAAGGCTAATCCCCAGACACCGATAGTAGAAAACCAACATATAAACCCTCTAGAAAAACCAGAACTTATGGCAAATGCTGATTCCCATGCACCAAAGAAGCCTGTTAGTGTTTTTTTTTATTTCAAACCATTGCCTAAAGCAACATAATGTGAGGGGGGAAAAGAAAAAGCAAAAAACTGTGTGTGTGAGCTCTAGCATTCTTACAAGCATACCCATCAAAGAAATGTTAGAACAAAGGGAAAAACAGAAGGAAAAACAGGAAGTTTAAAAAAAACATAAAAGAAGCTCGTGAAGCTAAAAAGGGAGTAAAAAAACTCAAACTGTTCCTGTAGGCCTAAGTCTATAAAATACAGGCCAAACATTCCAGTTGTATCAACTTCAAAGGATGGTGTTATAAGATGTCCTTCTTGTGAAGAGGAAACCTCCAACAGAAGAATGGATCTAGTGCTGTAAATGCCAAGAGTGTTGGCATGAGCAATGTTCCAATTATAAAAATGGCATTTTTATTTGTGACTATTGTTAGGTACACAACTAAACACTTCAACATTACGTTACAATGTATTACGCTTAGTTTGATACTTTGTAAGATGTAAAAACACAGTTATTATTTGTTAAACCATGTAACACATTCAAAAGATAAAATATGTTCCAACTTTTTCAGTGTCGCCATCTTGCCCCAAGGCCAAAGTCATCTTGCCCCAGTACTGAGACAAGGTGACGATTTGTTAAGGTTATGAAAAAATAAAATTATCCTTTACTTCTTTTACTTGAAAAATTAAATGGTAATTTATTTTAATACTACAAAGGACTACTCTAACAGTTCATGTAAAATTGATTTTACTACCCTTAAAAATAAATTAATTAACCACAAAAAATTGTTAACGTCGTCATCTTGCCCCGGTCTCCCCTACTCGAAAATTTAAGTTGCATAAAAGAATTTGAGTCCAAATCGGGATAATAAATGAACAATACTTGTAACATTTAGCCACTTGTTTTTTATATAATACTAACAATAAACCTCAAATCTTAAATTTTTTTAGACTTTATTTGTAGAAATCTTTTAAAACTTTAGCTGTAAGACTTCAAAATTTATTACAAAATTGTGTTCACAGATTAGCTCCAGTTAAAAAATTTCGGTTATAGAAATAAAGTTTATTTTGTATGATTACTAGTAAAGTACTAGACTATAAAAAATAAGATTATAAAACTACCATCTGAAGAAAATATTAGAAATAACCTTCTGTTTTAGAAGGTGTCTCTTTATTTAATCAAAGAGCAGAGAGAGAAAGATTTTATTTTTCACAAAGCAAATTACGATTTAATTTTATTGTTACCCCTCATATTATTTAAATCATTATAATTTTTATGATGAAATCCAAACTTTTCTTGGAACGTTTATTTTGTACGGCATATAGGAGAAATGCCCTCGGCTCCTTGCAAAAATTAACTACTCAGGAATTCTGGGGGCCCATACCCTACTGGAATGATTTTGTCCATTAACCCATGTTTGGAATGAAGACCGAAGGTAAATAAGGGGCAGACTACACATAGCGTCTTTTTTCCGCACGTAGTTCTTTCTAATCTGTGATGGCTTAGCCTGTTTTCTTATCATAGGTTAAATATAGATGGGTTCACTTTTTCAAATGACTAAAATTGCATGAAAAGGTCCCTATTGATTGAAACAGCAAATAAAAGTTCGGGAGGGAAGAGAAGTACAGTGTGGACCAAATTCCATATATTACATGTTTAAATGATTATTATAATTTTCACAATATATCTTACAATATAATATTTATTTATATATATAATATACATTGTTCGGATATTTTTTTGAATTAGATCAGTGGCGTAGTTAGGTAACCAAAAGCCCTGGTGCATAAAAAAAAATGAGGGATCTCGGTTGGATTTTATTAAGGGGACATAGTACTTTTGACCTTTCTGAAAATCGAATTTTCAAAAACATTTTAAGAAATTAATATAGATAGTTAAGAACGTTTTTAAAGCAAACCTCGTCAAAATCTAGCTATAATTAAGCTCTCAGCACTAAAAAATTTAAGTGTCAAAAAATACTTGACCTTAGAGAAAAATGCAAAGAAACAGATTTTTCGTTAGGTTCTGTTTGGAAGTTTTTGATTTATTATTTGTTTCTAGTATCCCGCACTGAGAAGTAACATGAGGTCTGTTGGAGACTCATCTGTACTTTTAAATTCCGGTCAAGTGATGAGGTTGACAACTCAATTTTACAGTTTGGAATTACTGACCAAAAACATCAGCATTTTACAAAACAACAATTGATATTGGTCTAAAATGAAGCAACTTTGATATTTGATGATGGATTAGCTAATCGCCTAGATATTATGAAAATTCCGGGTTTTAAAATAAAATATTTTTTTATTATTTCTGATTTTCAGGCATGAATAACTGGAGTGGAAAATGTCTATATCTCTCACAAAAAAAAAAAGCTTCCTAAAACACTGAGAATGAGAAAAAAAAATACAGTAACACTTTATAGAAATAGAAGCCTCAATATATGAAATGGATACTTTTTAAGTGTAAAAAGATGTATTTTAATGCAAAAAAATTAAAATTTAATCCTTAAACTTGATTTTCTCAGTTTCTAAATTTCTCACTTTCCCACAAGATTTTAAGAAAAAGTATCGGTTGCAGAGCTACGATATTTTATATGCATAATGTACTTGTAGATCTGCATTCTCTGCCTCAATTTTTGGGATGGGATCAGTAGAATTTATTTTGTAATGTGATAAATTCTATAGCAAAATATTTTTATTTTAAACTTTGTACTTTGCTGCATGATTTGTAAGAAACTCACATTAAAAAGAGAAGAATTCTGAAGGAAATAATTGTTGATTCGTAATTTAAATTTTTAAAAAAGCTCTTGAAAGTTATAAAATACAATATTAGTCATTGTTTATTTAATCATAAAGGTCTTTTTATCCTTTTTCTTATATAAAGTTTATTTCATGTTTAATCCCGATTACTTTAATCTATATACGAGATTTGGTTTACTCAGCAATTTTGTATTTGAATGTTAATTTCAATCCTTTTTTTTACTAGCATGCTTAACAGTTTCTTAAAAATTTTCATTACTACTTAAATACTTAATCAATAAACAGATATTTTTGGTTTAATTTTACATATCGAAACGTTGAACTGCAATGCTTCTTAATTTTAAAGAGATAATCTAATAAGACGATAGTGAGTGAGTGAGTGAGTGATTTTGGGGCTTATTGGCGCAAGAGCCGATTTCGGCTATACTGCGCCAAACATTTGTTTTAATATCTGTGGTCTAGACGGGAAGAGAAAGAAAGAATGAATTGAATAACAAGAAAGAGGTCCGAAAATAGAGAAGGATCACTAGGGTACCCCGGGTTCGTGAAGCCCATGTTTACCAAAGACAGTAAACCCCGTGGGAAAAGGAAAAGATCACTAATGCACCTCGGGATTGTGACACCCGTACTCACCTAAAGAAGGTGAGCCCCTTGAGGGGAATAAGATGATAGATATGGTGTGACAAAATATTTTATTCAGGTGTTTTCGCTTATCATTTCCTGAGTTTGTAAAAAAAAAAAACCTTGTGCATTTTTTTAGGTCGTTTTTCAAGGATACAAAGTCAAACATAACAAAATAAATTCAAATAATGACTCAATTAAAAAATAATAAGAATTATTTTTAGAATCAGAATTATTTTTAGAAGTGAACCGGGAGGACTTATATATATAGAAGTAACGTTAGCCTTTTGTACGTTAAGCATAAGAAAAAGAACATTTTTTTTTTAAATCTGACTTGTCTAGTTATAATTTTACTATAAATGCTCTACCCAAATTCTTAGCAAAATTAAATAAATTCCGAAATTAATTTCTACTGAATTCTGAAAATGTTTATTATTCTCTTTTATCACTCACATACATTCTCCCTCCCCCTTAGAAACATGCCAAACATTTTATTTTCGCATATTTATTGGCAGAGGGTAAAAGAAAGTACCTATCGAGTCCCTTCATGCGTGACGCTTTTAAGAAATGACTTTGGTCAAGCGAATCTGTGTACTCGCACGTATGCATGGCTGTTGACCAAAGTGTGGTCACAACATTCCTTTTATCTTTCAAAGAAAAAAAGGGGGAGGTGGGAGGGGGACCATAAAGTATTGAGATGAGAGTTTTGGAAGCTGAAATGAATCTTATCTTTTATCTCAAAGAAAGCTGATAAGAAATCAAGGAACAATGCTTGAAAATTACCAAGTTTACATGGTTAGTGAAGAATTTAATCTGGTCGGGGATTTCGTTCTTGATTCAATAAGGCGATTAAATATCATTTTAATATTTTTGATCTGTTAATTTAAAGAAGTCAGTTTTGTAACGTATTTATTTCAGGACTATTTTTGATGCGGGAATAATACAAAATAAAAGAAGATCGCAAAAATAGATGATTTGCTTTCACTAAAATAAAAAATATCAATAATAATCGTTGATATTTTATTACAGCTGCAGAATTTAATTTTTTTTTCAAAAATAAAAATAAAAACTAAATCGAAAATACCCGCCGTGTAGGGGAGGAATGCACACTAAATCTGTCGAGAGCTTAAACGTCCTCCCATTGGTGTGGTGTGGTAGTTTGGAGAGGGGGTGCCAGCTCAGGTCTCGTCCTCGTCACTTGACCATCGTTCCAAATTACGAGGTCCGTCGCCAAAAGCCCTCGTGTAGCTCAACAGTGCGATGTTAATATTCACTCATTCACTCACTCACCAAAATTTTATATCTATAAGTTTTAGTATTTGTATTCACTTTGACATCTTCATTACATGATATTGCAGAATTCCTTACACATATTTTTTTATTGCTATAAAAATACTCAAGGAAAATATCTTTTATGAATTTAAAGAGTTAATTTGATATCTAGTTTAAATGGAACTCCTTTTTAAATATTAAAAACCAAAACTGTTTTTGTACTCATAAATATGAATATTTATTTATTTTAAAGTAAACACAACAGTTATAAATGAATAGAGTTATTCATGAGTATTCAAATGTAAAAATAAGCATTTAGGAAAAAAGAAATGTCTGTTTTACAAATTACATAATTAATTTAGGATAATAAACCAGAATTCACTTTGTACTATATTCACGATTTATAATTTAAGAACTACACTGAGTATTAATACATGCAAACTAGACATAAATAACATTTTAAAAAACAAAATTTACCTTTTCAAATTTTGTAACTAATCATTTAAATTTTTCTTAATTTTTGCACAAAAAATGTAGAATTTTCATTAAATTTTAACATATAATACAGAAAAATTACATTATTCGCATAGAAAAATTAGTATTTTACAATACATATATAAAAAACGAATTTTTAAGAAAGTGTAACTGATCCATTGTTACACCACATTCGTTTACAATTTAAATTTCAATATTCTAGCGTTCTTTTTATCTAATTCTCATAAATAATGCATCTACGCATGCAGCAAAGTGTCCTCGATTTTTTTAAAAGTAAAATTTTTTAAAAAAAATGCAAAATATGAAGTATTGTCACGTCCCAGTTACCTTAATAAAATTAATTCTATTGTTCCAATCAAGTTCAAATAAATTTTTTAAAACTTGTACTGGATGACACTTGAAGTTAATACAGTTTATTCAAATACTAATCCTTAATTAAATTAGAATTAAATTAATTAAATTAAATACCGGTTTTCGGCGCCAACTTAGATTCGTCTCCATTGTTGTAAACAATGGAACTGTTAAAACAATGACAAAAGTTGGCGTCGAAAACCAGTTTTTCATCCAAATTAGCAAAACCGGGTGTGCATTGTTACAACACAATGCAGACAAATAATGCTCTTTTTCAATTCCTATACTATTAGTTCTCTCTCTCCCTAATATATATATATAGATATTAATATGCCTTGTTCAAATTATCAATCGTTAATAAATACTTTCTATTCACCCATTTAAAGTAGGAATGTACTTAAAATTTTTTTATATTGTTGTTAAGTTCTAAATGCGTGGCTGCGGTAGTAATGGTCACGAGCTAGGGCCGCCGTGTCACAAATTCAAGTGACCGCGGTGGCCGAGTGGTCTAGGCATCGGATCATGGCTAGCGTGACATGAGTTCGATCCTAGTACCACCAAAGACCCGCCGTGTAGTGGTGCGATGCACGTTAAATCTGTCGAGAGCTCAAACAACCTCCCGTTGGTGTGGTAGTTAGGAGAGGGGGTGCAGCTAAGGTGTCGTCCGCGTCACTTGACCATGGTTAAAAATTACGCGGACCGTCGCCAAAAGTCCTCGTGTTGCTAATCAGTGCGACGTTAATATTCTCTCAGTCACAAATTCAAGCCCATCATTCACTTTATCTTGCACTTTCGTTTCAACAGAAAGTTTTTTAAGTAATACTAATGAAGCTTTTAAGTAAACCTGATTTTTGTCATGGTAACGAATGAGTGTTTGTCATCTCATCGCAATGAAGAGGCCGCGGTAGCCTAGCGGTCAAGGTATTGGATCGTGGCTGGCATGTCATGTCTCGATTCCTTTCTCCCGGGTTTTTTGATGGCTGTCATGTTATAAAATTTGCGCCCAGTATCTCTAAAAGACCCGCCGTGTAGGGAAGCGAAGCACGGTAAATCTGTCGAGAGTTCAAACGTCCCCCAGTTGGAGTGGTAGTAAGAAAAGTTTGGTGCCAGCTCAGGTGTCGTCCTTGTCACTTGACCATGTTTCAAAATTACGCGGACCGTCCCCAAAGGCCCTCGTGTTGCTAATCAGTGCGACGTTAATATTCTCTCACTCTCTCTCACTCAGTCACAAATTTAAGCCCGTCTTTCACTTTATCTTGCACTTTGTTTCAATAGAAAGATTTTTAAGTAATACTAATGAAGCTTTTAAGTAAACCTGATTTTTGTCATGGTAACGAATGAGTGTTTGTCATCTCATCGCAATGAAGAGGCCGCGGTTAGCCTAGCGGTCAAGGTATCGGATCGTGGCTGGCATGTCATGTCTCGATTCCTTTCCCCGGGTTTTTTGATGGCTGTCATGTTATAAA
>BMAO01011662.1:0-74197 GCA_019973975.1 Trichonephila clavata | reverse complement strand
CATCTTTACTTTCTGTGTATAATCTTTTTGATGTACATTTGAGCAGGTAGACGGAAGCTCTTGTCCAGGAACTATTATTTTTTCAACGAAAGGCATGTAACTGCGGCTACTTTCTTCAGGTGTGGTTTGAGCCTAACCTAGATCATTAGAAGAACAAGAGCAGACTATAGTGCATGATTCAAGTGGTATTCACTGTTTTTCGTCTTACAAATCAAGATAAATAAATTCTACTATATTTAGGTCTTAAAGATAAGATGGATACAAGGATTTTTATACAGCAAAAAGGACAAGAACTATCAACAGTTGGTGAAAGAACTCCTACAAAAATTTCATGACTCTGGATACAATATGTCTCTAAAGATCCATTTTTACATTTCCATTTTGATTTTTCTATAAAAACTGAGGAACTGTTAGCGATGTGAACACGGTGAATGGTTTTATCAAGATATCACAGCAGTGGAACGTATATATCAGGGTCATCGAGATGAATCAATGCTCACGAGCTACTGCTGGACAGGGATAACTCGGGGTACTCGGGCTTCGATATACAAGAGGCAATTTAAAAAGGAAATGTTCACAGGAAATAAACTAAAAAATACTAATGATTTCTGGTTGTGAACACGGTTTCTAGAAACATGACTTATGTATTGTATGTATTAGTAATGTTTTGTTCTTCAAATTTACCAATAAATTGATGGATGCGCGGTGGTTTATCTTAAAAACAAGAGCTAATAAATAAATTTCATTTACATATTCGTTTTTTTAACCCAAAATTTGTAATATAGGCTATTTAAAACAAGGAAACAGACAAAAATTTGTTTTTTTTTTGTCTAGTGTTATCATTTCTTGCTCTTACTCTTTTCTTACTTTAATTACTCTTATTTTGGTGGATTTTGTCAAAAATATGTTTTTGTGTATCGTTAGATAGAATGTAGTAAAAATATTGTAATGAATTTTGTAAAATAGTGTAAATGATCTATATTTGGATGTGTAATGTATTTATATTACTCTGTTATATTTATTTTATGTTTTATCACAACGTCCTTTACGTTATAATACCGACTCAATAGGAACTTGACGAAATCTTAGCGATAGAGCCAAATTGGCACCATTTTTCGCGACCGTTGTCAACCAATTTGGTGACATTGGCAACCATATTGGCGAGTTAGGGACCCTCTGGATTCTTCTAAAAATTAGTGGAAAAATCCACTAATTTCATGATCTATAAAGCAAGTGAATTTTTCTCGAAGTTTCAGCTGGGTCTATAAATAAAGCCATCACACCGAAACGAGTCAGTCTTGTTTCAACCAGCACTTGGTGAGCATTGTTTTGACTAGCGATTAGCTCGGCTGTGCTTGTGAATAATCTTATACATACGTGTATTTTGGATACTGATAATTGTGCATAAGTGCTGTTGAAGGTGTGAAATCCTTCTGATATTTATTCTTCAAATTTTGCTGTTGAATCCTGTATTTCAAGGATCGATTTTTGCGGCAATAAATTCTCATAGCTCTTAAAGAACTGTCTTGATGTGTGCGACTGATTTGCATAAAATACTCGAACCCCGATCAATGTAACATGCGCACACAATTTGACTATATTTTAATTGATTAGTTATGTCACTTAAAACTCAATTGAATCATCATTTTGAAAAGTTTACTCAATTTTATCACGAATTAATATGCACGAGCTGTACATTTTTATGTATTTCAAAACGTTTTACAATTTCATCACAGGGACTGAGTTCTAAATATTAAGCATTTCTAAAGTAATATTAAAATCATTTGTTCTCACTCAGGAATCAATTTAATTGAAGTACTTGCGATAAATTATTCTAAAATTTAGAATGTATTTAATTTTACTATGCTTATTTTCTTTGTGGTTTATAATCTAAGGAAATCTATAACTGTTAAATTTTTAATTTATATTTTTTAACCAAATAGAGAATATTTAAAGAAAATAAACTAATTCTATCGGGTTAAAATATTACTTTCCCCCATTATTATACAAAATAACAAGCACGTATTTTTTTTTCAAAGCTATTCTAAAATTTTTAAAGTATCTGACTACTTCAATTTTTTTTATATAAATGTGTGGAGGATTTTTGTTGTTTTTAGATTTGCTTACTATATATTAAGGAAAATATACAAAAATAAAGAAGAGAAACATAAATTATTTTTTCTAAAATAGGAAAAAATTGCTAGACATTTACAAAAAAATAATATGAACATGACCCATTCTGTATCAAAAGTTTATGAACAAATTTCATTTTTTCAATTCTGCTGTGTTGCCACGTTATTCATTTTTGAAATGACTTTTAGGATAAGAGATATTTTAATTTCTACAAAAACTAAATCATTATATGTTGGTTATAATTTGAATTTTTTTTAAAAAAAAAATAGTGATTATATTAACTTAAGGGACAGTAAATTTTGTAATAAAACAGTGATTGATAAATCCGAAGGTTAAAACACTTTTCTATATTATACAGAATATACAAAAACATTTCAGTTCATTATTTTGAAAACGTTTTTATTAATCGCTGGCTCCATTTGAGCGTTTTCGGAAAAAAAAAAGTAAGAAAAAACACATTTCGAGTCAAACGCTTTTTAAAGTATGGAATCTTATTTAAAATAATGGCATTTGCTTTTACTAAAGCACTTGTAGTTTTTGTTCTAGCGAACGGAAAATAATAAACTTGGTAATTTTTTAAAGCTAATAAAATATTCTTTCAAAGAAAATCATTAAAAATTGTCAAATTATAGCAAAATCAGAACTTTAGGGTAGTGAGATACTTTAAGAGTGTAATTATTACTTTCGGTAAAATTTGAAAAATTTGCAAATTATCCTTTTGTTGCATCTTATTTCAATTAAGGTTGATTTACATAATACCTTTTTAATTGCGATTCTTCATACTTATGTAATTCAAAAAATATTTATTCTGATCTAATAAGTATATGTATGATGTGCATTAAAGCTATTTGCTAACTAAAAGAACTTGCAAATATTTGAAATAGTTTAAAATATTGTAGCTTCTAATAAAACTCATCATAATGCATATATGAAACTTTTATAGATTAATTTTAAATTTATTTATAGGAATTTATAGGTATTGTTTAAAAAACGAAAAAGAATAATACTTTATTGAATGCAATTTTTTTAGCTGTCCTTAGAAATTTGGATACTTTTTTTTTTATCTCAATGCTAGTTTTTCTTCTAAATATATTAACGAAATGTTTGGATACTTAAGCAACATTTTGAAAGACGAGTATTAAAATAACAATTATTCAAATCATGAGGTCTAATAAGTACACAGCAAAAACTATAATTTAAAATTAATTCCAAAACATCATTCATTTTTTTAAAGTATGATTTACAAGGGGTGATCAAATGAAAAGGTACGAAACGACACGGTGGGTACAAATATAGACTTTATTCAAAATATACACCATAGGCCTGAGCACAACGATCCACTGATGAACAAGCCTCAGGATTCCTTGTTCCCAGAATTCCTGTGGCTGTGACGAGACCCAGTCCTTCACAGTGTCCTTGAGTACGTCGTCCGAGTTGAAGCGCTTTCCTTTCAGGTGTTTCTTCAGTGGACCAAACACATGGAAATCGCAGGGTGACATGGCCGGACTGTAGGACGGATGGTCCAACGTCTCCCATTGGAACTTGTCCAGTTCCATTTGTGTGACTCTGGAGACGTGTGGACGCGCGTTATCATGGAGCAGAACCACACCCTCCGTGAGCAGCCCCGGTCTTTTCCTTCTTTGAACATCCACTTCAAATACAAGGATTGACGCCTCTGGACAGACGAAGATCTGTCCACGACAGCAGCAGGATACTCAACTCAATGTCGACCGTTACACTATCCAGACCCAGGTGTATAATACGAGTTTCATTTTATTTCATTTAGGGGTTTATTTGTGTGGTTTTTATCTGTGAAACTCTTATAGAATGGTGATACTTTAAAGGTATTATAAGGTACATAGTTGGTAGGGTTCGATAGCTCTTATTAAGACCACAAAAGGTGTGGCAGTATTATAAGTGTATTGAACTGGCTATGAGCAGACTTTGAGTTATGTGTAACTTATCTACTCAAGCAAATAGAGCACGGACTGTATACTTTAAATAATGATGGTTTATTGAGCGACGTTTGGTACGTCCGCTCCTTGGGTTGGTTACATGCATACTGACAAAAATGTAAACAAAGAGGACTACTAGCGCCCTCTGCACATGCGGGTTGTAACAGAGCCATTGAAATGAAATTTCAATACAAATACATATTGCAATTTACGATACTAAAACATAAGATACACAATATTTACAAAGCAAAAATACATGCACAGTGATTAAATGTAAATACACAATATTTACACCACTTAAATGCAAAAACAATATCTACAATACTTAAATGCAAAATACACAATACATTGGATGATATTAAAAATACGATTAAAGTTAATTTATACATGTAAGATAAATTACAAACAAAATTCATACAGGTAACATACAAAGATTTCTAATGGTTCTTTTTAATATGTTTCCATTTGGCACACGCAAGTTCACAACTCGGACCTTACCATCGGTGCCAGGAAATACTTTGGTTATTCGACCAGTACTCCATTTCGTACTGGGAAGATTTTCATCTTTGATTAAAACTAAGGTTCCCACAGAAACATTATTCTTGTTAAATTTCCACTTGTGACGTTCTTGTAAATTATTTAAATAATCGCGTTTCCAAAGCTTATATATGTGTTGGGTAATTTTTTTTTACGTTTTCCCATCTCGACAACCGATTGTCGTTTATATCAGTTATTTGCGGTTCAACTATGGAAGTTAGGGGTCTACCTACTAAGAAGTGTCCAGGGGTCAGTGTTTCGAAATCATCGAAATTTGATGTCAAAGGAGTGAGTGGTCGGGAATTTAGTACTGCTTCAATTTCACAAAGTATTGTGATGAATTCTTCCAAAGTTAAGTGTGCGTTCCCTACAACTCTTTTTAAGTGGAATTTAAATGACTTTACTCCTAGTTCCCATAGCCCTCCATGGTTTGGGGATCTTAGTGGGATAAAATTCCATTCTATGGATTCGTTAGTCAAAAATTCTGCTAATGTTTGATCAGGTAATTTAATCATTTTGAACAATTTTTTAATTTCGGCATTTGCGCCAACGAATGTTTTAGCGTTGTCGGTGGTGATTTTTGCGCACTTTCCTCTTCTACCAAAAAACCGTTTTAAACTTGCTATGAATGCTTGAGATGTGAGATCTGTCACAAAATCTAAATGAATTGCTTTTGTACATAAACATACATATATTACTACATAAATTTTATTTAGTGCACCGTTTCTTTGATTTTTAAATTTAATAAAGAATGGGCCTGCAAAATCAATGCCGTGATATTAAAGGGATAATTCGGAGATATGCGATCTCTCGGTAAGTTGGCCATAATTTGATTCATTGTGATGGGCTTATTTTTGAAGCAAACCACACATTCATGAATAATTCTACGACAGTTATTTCTGCGATTGAGAGGCCAGAATTTTTGACGAACAAGATACAAAAGTGAGTGGGGTCCTGCATGCAAATATTTTTTATGATAATAGCTCAATATGATATCAGTTAAAATATTTCTACTAGGTAAAATCATGGGGAATTTAGCCTTCTCGTTTAAATTAGAATTCGCAAGTCTGCCTCCTACTCTAATAATGTTACTCTCATCAAGAAAAACATTAAGGGGGTTAATTTGCTTTTAATAGGAATAGGCTCACTTGCCAAACAATTTACGCATTTCTTCAGGGAATTCCCTTTCATGCAATGAGTGGATCAGCCAGTTCTCAGCGTGACTTACCTCTTGTGAAGTAAGGGGTCCCTTTATCTTTGCAGTTCTGGTTCTACAGTTATGAATGAATCTGAAAAGAAAACTTACAATACGAATTAATTTTATATAATTATTTGAAATATGAATTACGTTTTCAAAGAAATTATTTTGAGTCACTGTCAATGTCAAGGAAATGTCCGTTTTTGGATTTGAGTTATTTTTCATTTCTATTAAATACAACCTTTCTGGGATAGGTTCATTTATTCCTTTGGTCAGGAAGTCGGTTTCAAGTAGAAACGAGGATCCATTCCACCACTTGGAGTTGGTTGAAAGAGCGTCTACACTAATTCCTCTGGTAAGGAGATCTGCTGGGTTGTCCTTGCCTGAACAGTGGAACCACGAGTTAGGATCGGTGAGGGCTTGAATTTCGCGAACCCTGTTCGCCACAAAGGGTTTCCATCTATGGCTTGGGCCTTTGATCCAATATAAGGTGATCTGAGAGTCCGTCCACAGAAAGGCTTTGGTTGAACATTTTCGATCAATGATTTTCTTTACTTCCTTCGCTAAGCGTGCAGCAAGTAAAGCACCCATCAGTTCCAATCTGGGCAAGGATAACTTTTTCAGAGGTGGCGACACGGCTCTTGGATGTCACGAGATTAATGCTGATTCTGTCTTTGTACTTGACCCTCAAGAAGGCGGCTGTTCCATATGCTTTTTGACTGGCATCGGAAAATGTATGGATTTGTACATCACTTGAATCTCCACTGGAATCGAGATCATTCGTGGAATCTTTAATTCTGATAAAAGTGGAAGTTCTGACCACCATTGTGACCATATTGCACAAATCTCTGTGGAAGCTCGTCATCCCAAGCTAACTTCCGTAGCCAAAGTTCTTGTAATTGGCATTTGAGCCTAATTGTGTAAGGTGACAAAAACCCAACTGGATCGTATATTTTACCAGCTGATTGAAGTACAACCCTTTGTGTGATAGGTTTTGACGTATCCAATTCCATAAGTCCTTTCACGTCAATTGTGAAATAGTCATGGACGACATTCCATGGTATCCCTAAAACCTTTGATAAAGGGATTTGAGAACTGTCTTCCGAGTGACGAGGATGTATCTCAAGTCCTTCCCCTTTCCAAGTTCTCATCAGTGTTTGATTGTTTGAATTCCATTTCCGTAGCGTCATGCTGGCACTCTTCATGATTGTGTCAGCATCCTTTGATAATTTTAAGGCTTGGGAAATGTTCTCAGCACCACTAATTACGTCGTCAACATAGAGACAAGTGTCAAGCATTTCCGTTGCTGCTGGATATTGCTCTCGGTATTTCTCGATGTGATATTTAATTGTTGCGGAGAGTAAGAAGGGACTTACGTTGACTCCAAACATCACACGCTTAAATCTGTACACTTGAAACTTGTAGGGATTTGATTGGTTTGATTCAAGTTCTGGAAACAGAAATCTAACTGCATCTCTGTCCTCGTCACGTAATGAGATTTGCAAGAATGCACGTTCTATGTCTGCGGTAATAGCAATCGTGTTCAAGTGAAAATAAATTAACAGGTGGAATATGTTTGGGTTTAAATTCGCACCTGGCCATATACACTCATTGAGAGCTAATTGCCCATCTTCATGGGAGCTTGCATCAAACACAATGCGAATTTTCGTCGTAAGGCTTTCTTGGCGAAATACCGCTTGGTGTGGTAAATAAAATACTGCTCTATCAGTTGGTTTCTCAGTTTGAAAAACCCTTTCAATTATCCCTTGCGACTCATATTCTTTTAAAATTTCAAAATATTGTTTGAACAGAGTTGGGTCCCGAATGAATCTTTTTGCTAACGATTTGGCACGATTTTCTGCAACGGAAAAATTGTCATTTAACTCTTGTTTATCTCTTTTCCAGGGAAACCCAACTTCATAACGGCCACTATTGAAACGTACTGAGGATTTAAAATGTTGCATGGCCTGGTCATTTGGATTAGAGCTAGATTCTTCTTTAATTCATATTGCTTCTAAATCCCAGAATTTTGTTAAATTTTTATCAACCTGATCTTGAATGAAATTGCAAAAATAATAGCTTGATTGATCGTTTTGAATGGAACCTGTTACGATGTACCCGAAAACAGAGTCCTGCAATATTATTGAATTGTCATGTAATTTTATTTGTTTATTTTTTAATAATTCATAAAATATTTCACCTCCCAGGAGAATATCGATTTGTTTGGGAATATTAAATTCCGCATCTGCATAAGTTATATTTTGAGGCAAATTCATTTTAGTTAGATCAAATGGCTGAGTAGGAACACATCCTGTTATTTCCGGGACTAAAAGAAAGTTGACTTTTCTTTTAAATGAGTCCCCATTATAGATATCTCAGTTGAAACCCTTTTCCTCACGGAAAAACAACTCCCGCTAACACCTGCAATAGTTGCACAGAATCTTGTTTCTTCAAACCGAGGACATTTGCGGTTTGAAAACTACAAAGACTTTGTTGACTCCCAGAATCGAGGATTGCGGTCATTAAAACCCACACCCCTGCTGCGCTTTGAACCTTGACCTTTGCCGTCGAAAGCAAAACTGATCTCTCCCCAACCTCATTGTAAAGACACGCAGTGGTTGGGGTATATGGTTTTAGGGATGTAGCGACACTCCGGTCATGAATGACCCCTGATTAACTCTGTGGAGAGGGAAAATTTTTGTTGGTTTCGTTTGCTACTTGTCGGGGTACAATTGCGTTGCAAAGAAGAGAATTGTGATTCGTATTACAAAACTTACATTTCTTGTTCAGTTTTACACAGTTCTTAATAAGGTGATGACCAAGACAATTAAACATAAATTAAGGGATTTGACTTTGTTGTTTCTGTCTTGAACAGACATATCGTGAAATTGTTTGCACTTAAAAATTGGGTGCGGTTCTAAAGAACATAAAGGACAGGTTTTTTTATCACTTTTCACGACTAATGATTTGAATTTTGGAGAATATTCGTTCTTATTTTTCAGAGAATAATTTCTTTGCACGTTTTCTAAGGCTTGGCTTCTTTTAATTATAAAATCTAAAAATTTATCCCATCTAGGCATAATCATTGGAATGTAATTCCATTTCATATTGTTTACGCGATTCATCATCTAGACGTTGAGTTATAACAAAAATTAACATTGATTCACACAAGGTGTTAGGTTCTAATTCTAATTGTTTTAAGGCTCTAAGATGACTCTGAATAGAATCCATTAAATTTCTCAGGTGAAAAGCAGATTCAAATTTTATTTTGTTAGGATTTAAAAGTTCAGCAATATGGCTATTTACAATTAGTCGTTTATTTTCGTATCTGCCTTTTAAGGCTTCGAATAAAGATGAATAAGAATCATTTTTACAGTTTGCAATTGTTTTGCATGATCTTTGAGGGCAGATTGTAAATAATACAGTTTTTCAGAGTCTGATAAACAAGTGTTCTCATGAATTAATGATACAAATTGGGATTTAAATTGCAACCAATCAATATACTGTCCCGAAAATTCTGGTAAATTAATGGATGGCAGTTTCACATTGCAATTAGAAAAATTATTTTTAACAGATAATTCAGAGGTATTCACATTATAAGGTTCAAGTAAGGTATTGAGACTCACCTCTAAATTATCTGCGTCTTCTTCCATTTTGTCCAAACTGCTTTCGAAATTTAGAAGCTCCTCATCCGAAAGAACACTGTAGCTTTCGTTCCGTAAGGCTTCAATTTTCCCCATAATCTCGGAAAGCGTTGCGAGCTTGTGTTTTAGTCCAGCTTGATTCAATGGTGAATCCACATTTTCCAAACAGTTTTTAATTCGCGTAAGTTGACCAAGAAGACGTGATTTACGCCTGCTCAACACGGTGAGCTCTGAGAGTTTTCTTGGAGCCATTTTAAATTTTGGTTCGGGCTCGGGTGACCACACAAAATGGTAGGATTCGATAGCTCTAATTAAGACCACAAAAGGTGTGGTAGTTCTATAATGTATTGAACTGGTTATGAGCAGACTTTGAGTTATGTATAACTTATCTACTCAAGCAAAGAGAGCGCGGACTGTATACTTTAAGTAATGATGGTTTAATGAGCGACGTTTGGTACGTCCGCTCCTTGGGTTGGTTACATGCGTACTGACAAAAATGTAAACAAAGAGGACTACTAGCGCCCTCTGCACATGCGGGTCGTAACAATAGTGTTACGATTTCTTTTGATGGAGCTCTGAGCTTATATTTTGATAGGATAATGTCCAATCCCACACCTGTCTTTTTGTTTCGGTAACACATCACAGTAGCAGGCTCAATTACCAGATTATCCTAAATAATAAATGCTTGGATTTTGAAAAGCCGTAGCCTCCAATTGTCCTTGAATCACTTTATTTTAACTGGTTATTTGGAAATGAATATTTTCTCCTGCATGAGGATTTTCATCAAATGAACTCATCAATACTCCGCTGATTAACAGCTTACATCCCCACCAAAAAAGATATATTGATATAGTTCTAATCTGAATAAATCTTTCAATTTTGAAGATACACGTAACTTTTTTTTAAAACATGGTCATCATATCTACTAATTTTCGTTCCATTCGATTAAATCCCGCTTAATATGTATTTTATAATGTTATATTTATACTGATTTAATGCTTACACAAAAATGAATTCCTTGGTATTTTTTCTAAAGAGAAATTTTCTATATTTCAATAGATACTTATAAATAATTGAGTAAATAAGTAAAATCAAAAGTTTTATTGGAAAACAAACTATATTTTTAAGGACTTTTATTTTTGGAATCCATAGTTCGTTTAAACACACTTTTAGATGCAGAAAAATGTCCAAATCAAAGAAATATAGCCTAAACTTATATAGAGTGAAATATCAGGATCACACAGAAATGGAAAAATAAACTTATTTCTTAATTAATTGAATGTTTCAAGAACATTTTTCTATACGATTTCCATACCTTTCTGACAAATTTTTTTTAAAGATATGTTTTAGAAAATCCAAGGAAAGGTTTGAATTAGAAATATAGATAAGTTATTATTAACCTCAATGGGGAATTAGTCGAGAGCTGAACAAAGATTCAAAAATAATTACTCATATCTTTACAAATGTAGCTTTAAAATGTATAATCATTAATGCCAATGCGTTTTTAATTGTGCGTAATGAGATACAAATTCTTTTAAAATAGCGTCTTGAATGAAAGTTTTCATTTTCGAAAATAATTTCTTTTTGATTAACAGGAATTAATTAAAATTTAAGATTTTTTTTTCTTTTGCGGGAAGACTAATGACCATTAATTTTCTGAAAGAGAATAAATATAACCGAGTTGAATAAAATCAAATATCTGCACAGGTATACTTTAGCTGGAGAATTTTTAAACTAACTTTGCAGATGAATATTTTGAAAATTTTGTAAGAAGCTTTCTTTCTCTAAAAGATTAAAGTCTGTCGAAATCAATTATACAAATTTTTTTTTGCATAACATGTCTCTTATTATTTGCAGTATATACCAAAAATATAAATAATAACAGTTGATTTTAATTCTTTATATATTTTAAGAAATGAAACATTATCAACTCTGTTATATTCTCCTGTTTTCAGAATTATTGATTTACTACCTTGCATTTTAAGGTATCCGAACACGTTCAGGTTACTTTTCTTTAAAAAAATAGCATATTAAAACATTATAAATGCTTTTTAAGGATGAATACCAATAAATACTAATTTTAGCTAACAATATATTTTTTAAAAATATGTAAATTTCACAACAATCACAATTATAAATAAACATTTTAGCAATATTTTTGAAAAACTTCAAAGCAATTAGAGAAAAAAGTAATTAACTTATTTCAATAAAAACATTACTGAAACAAATTATATGCATTTATCTAAAGTATGTACTAAAATGTAAATGTTTTATTAAAATTTAAAAATTTTAGAGCTCATCGAGTAAATATTATAGGAAACGTGACATTTTTATGAGGCCATTATTTAAAAAAGTGGATATAAATCAAAAAATATTTATACGATAAGAAATATTTTACTACATATTCTAGAAAACAATACAATTATCAGGTTCAAAAGGTTTTATAGAAATACATTCATAATATTTTGAGTTATCAGACTCAACGTGAATACATTATGCGTAAAAACAATTGGAAGAAAAATGGATTTAAAGCTTAAACCTTTATTTTTTAAATATAAATTATACATATAAAAAGCTAAAATTCCCCAGATTTGTATGTTATACCCTCTTGTACTTAAGCTTTGGCTAATTTTCTTTCTTTCATGATATATTTTTTTCTGGTAGTTTTTACTTCAGATAATGAATGACGCTTTGATTCAGTAATGTGCTCTTCATCGAGTTGAGCAAAACCTCTTACAGTGTTGACACCAATTTGTATTTGAGCTTGGTTTAAGGCATCTAACAATCCTTGAAAACCTTTGTTAAATTGCATGACAGACATGTGAGTTCCTAATCGCAGAGTTTCTAACTCGACAAAAATATCTTTCGGGATAAATTTCCACAGAATGCCATTAAAACTTTCGATTGTTTTCTGTGTTTTCCCGTGTAAGCATTTATTCAATAAAAATGCTTGTCACATAGTTTCATACAATGAGGCCTAATTATTTTAATTAGTTTTTGTGGTAGTCCCTTTCCAGTATCAATATACATTCTTTTAAATGTATCTCGTTGAAATTTGCACCAACTGTTGGGTCCAACTGGACATTGGCCAATGAAAAAATGCTGCACATACTGCACTTTGCATTTTTTCTCTGTTATTGACATTGAATCTAATAGTAATACCATAATATTTTTGTAGTTTATCGATGAAACTATCAGTTAATTTCCCACGACCTCCCAGACCTTTCTGCTTCACCTTCAACTTTCAGTCTTCAGCCAACGCGTTTTTGAATATGGCCAATACATTCAAATTTTTTAACGCTGTTTTAACTATAAACTTTTTTAACAGCATCAAAATTTTTAGAATCCCATTCTCCATAAAAAATCCACATACACCAATTTTCTCATCTGAACAGATCTTTCAAATATTTGATACACACCAACAGGTTCCATCGCACCAGATGGCCCAACTGTTTAACACACTCGTGTGAAATTCTGCCTTCAGGTTTCTTTGGACATAATCTGCACATTTTTAAAATGACTTCAATGTCTAAGACCTTTCCAGGATCTATGGAAATGGCACTCACACATCCATTTAAAGACAAGTGTCCTCTGCGTTGCCATGCTCCATCCAACTTCATTGAAATTATTCTTTCTGTGAACCTCAGCTGCAGCCTCATTCATAATTTTATATGCAACGTTATTAGAAACATGCTCCAATTTTTTTTCCATGACATCTGAAAGTTGTCTTGGAAGGAGAGTTTACATTGATATGTGAACACAGCTTCCTTGCACTAAAGTGTCCCTTTCCAATGATTCTTACACCAAAAACAAAAGAAAGATTGATACTGTGCATTTTGTTAACTTTCATGGACGTACAATATTAGGTGAAAAAGGTACAATGTTTACATTTTAATATCATATTAGATGCTAAACCAAACACAGAATCTTCAAAAAGTCGAATCTTATTTTTGAAATATTCAGGACAACATAATAAGGAAATCACATTGTTTAAAATTTTAAAATTAAAAATTACGTTCTTATCTTTATTTTCTACAGTGTTTGACATTTTTGAATCATTCTGAAGTTCAGTTTCACTTGCAGTTGGTGCAGATCTGACATTTTTGTTGATCTTAGTAGTGTATATATTGCCTTTAAACATATATTGTTACTTAGATCGGGGTTCGAGGATTTTATGCAAAATCAGTCGTAAATAACAAGGCAATTATTTAAGAGCGATGAGTATTTATTGTCGAAATTCAATCCTTGAAATACAGCATTAAGCAGAAAAATTCACAGAATAAATAACAGAAGGATTTCACACCTTCAACAACACTCAGACACAATAAGCAGTGTCTAAAATACACGTATGTAAATGACTATTCACAAGCACAGCCAAACTGTTTAAGTTCAAGGAAAGTCTACTAATCGCTAATCAAAAAAATGCTCACTACTCGCTGGTTGAAATCAGACTGACCGTTGCGGCGAGTATCGCTCTATTTATAGCAGGGGCCGAAATTTTTGGAAAGATGCGCTCGCGCCACAGATCGTGAAATTAGTGGATTTCTCTACTAATTTCTAGAAGAATCCAGAAAGTCCCGAACTCGCCAACATGGTCACCAAAAATGATGCCAACTTGGCTCATTAGCAAAATCAATCAAAACACTCGAGCTAAAAGCAATTGAAAAGTTTGTAAACACAACCACTTATTGCCAAACTATTTGAAGAAATGTAGTGTTGCCACAAAATTTTAAAACACTAAATTATTGGTATTGTTTCTTAAAAAGAATTTTAAAACTGTATTTCCAAAAGAACTGCTCCTTAAACTAATTTTTGACAGATTTTGAACCATTTAAAGGCCTACTTCCGGTAGATTAAAGGCTCACTTCCGGTTTTTTAATTTTATAAAACTGATTATAACTTGAACTCTAGGTAACGTAGAAACAAAACACATAGCTCTACTCAATAAAATAAAAAACAAAAAATATGTTTTTTTGACAGAATTTGGTCATTTTAACGTGTTCGGAAACCTTAAAATTATTCTTCTTGAATTAGAAGAAATAGACAAAATAACTAAACTCTTATTCAAATAAGTGTAAAGAAGTCCCAAAATAATGTTTCCTAGTTTTGAAATGTTTTTCTCAACTATTTTCAGTAACATATTTTTGAGCTATTGTGGTATTCCACCAGAAATATAATTTCGTTATAATATGTATATTTTTTGGAAGCAACTTAGTTTGGTACATTATTATTCTAACAATATGCATGGATTAAATTTAAATTAAAATTATATTTTTAAAATATGTAAAATTGCAATAAAATCCTGCGTATAATGGGCACTTTTAACACAAAGCATAAGATTGAAATTTGCGGTTGCGTGTCATACTTCGGGTATAAAAAAGCAATCTTAAATAAAAGATATGAGCATAAAAAATACTTTTCCCACAAATAGAAATATTATTTATTTTAAAGAAAGGAATATTATATGAATTTAGAAAGTTTTAGTTTTCTAGAAGTATACTTTTTTTCAAAAGCCTAGGATAATATCTCGAAAAAATTACTTCAAAACT
Organism: Trichonephila clavata; assembly: GCA_019973975.1. Taxonomy (NCBI): domain Eukaryota; kingdom Metazoa; phylum Arthropoda; class Arachnida; order Araneae; family Nephilidae; genus Trichonephila; species Trichonephila clavata. The sequence goes on along the minus strand of BMAO01011662.1, from coordinate 59,181 downwards.
AAAAGCATTGCAGAAGTATATTTAAGATTCCCTCGTAAGACATTAAGTACGCGTTATACGGCGAATATATCTAAATGTTTTTAAAAAAATGCAGCTTAAAAATATATTTCAGCGTTATACACCCGATTTTACCGTAAATGATTTTTAAAATAGCATTTAATATAATTATATAAATTATACGTATAACACATATTAAGTAATTAACTCAATTTTAATATCATATATTTTTAAAGTATTTTTATCCACATTTTCAATTCTTACTGTGCTGGTAAAATTACAAAATGCCTTTTTCTAATGAAATACCTGTTTCACTATTTAATCATTTGCCGTTAAATGTGTGTTTTAAAAGAGATATAGATGCGAATATTAAAATATTGACATCAATTTAATATGATTTGTTATTTATAACATAATCAAAGGCCTATTATACCATAAAATCGCATGAAATTATTTGATATTCCAGAGATGTAGCTGAAATCTGTCATGATCAGTAAAACGAGATGTAGTAGATTAGAGCCCAGAAAATGTTTCAGAGCGTTAAGTGCGATCATTTGCTGTTTATAATAATGAACACCACTTAGCGTTGTTACGTATTACTTACTTACATAACGAACGGTTACCAATTTATAATACACACTCTATGAGAATTGATTGCCAGTTTACTCTCTATGCATCTTTATCATTTATATATATGCCGCTGCTTTTTCTAATAAACTCCTTTTAGCGCCTCAATGATTAAAGTACTGAACCAAATTTTCAGGGAATCATTCCGAAACTTATAATTACTTTTTAGGTCTCTACGCTTATCTTATAACCATTACTATTTCCTGTCAGTATTTATACAGACATAACTCGTATAGTTTTAGATGATTAAAAATATTAGTGTTATATATGTATTTTCGGCTAATAGATGTCTTAATGGAATACGAAAATATATGAAATCGAATTTAAACAAAAGAAATACAAAACTTTTATTGTATAAAAGACTTTTAAGTTGGCATAGTACCTTGCGAGAAAAAAATTGTTCGTTACCATATACATGTTACGATTCATCATGAGTTAACAAATTTTGCTTATTTGGATCTGATTTTTTTATATTATCTATAACAATGTATAAACTTTAAGAAAACTTAAGAAATTTTGTTCTTAAATAAATACAATAATTTCAAAGAGATGATAAATATGTATACCAAATTTAAAAAAAAAATACTTACCTCATGTTCCTGCAAGATTGTTTTTAAATTATACACTTTAGAATCTCAATTATTGCATTAAACTGAAGCTAAATGTTACATTCATTCTGTATACCACTGAATTGAAAGAAATCTTATATTTTAATATTTTTTAAAATTAAAAAAATGTGTAAAAAATATTTTTTTTAAAAAAATTCAATATTTATACTGTTGCAAATAAAAAGGTATTGATCCGTTTTCCATAATAGCGGCATACAGAATAAAGATCTATGACTAGAAAATGCATGCCAATTTTTGTAGCTCTAGAGTACAAACTTTTTTTACAACCTTGAGGGAAAGTGTAAAAAACTGAAAATGAGAAAATCAAGTTTAAAGATTGTATTTTCAATAATTCAAATAAAACTTTATATATAATACTTAAAATGATCCTGCTTCATATGTAGGACCTACTAGGTCAGCAAAATGCTCATTTGTGGCATTTCTTCTCATTCTGCTAGCCCTACGGGCCTCTAACGTATATGATTTTGATTTAATTTCCGCATTTCTTATGCGTGTATAATTGGCCCGAAAGGCAGAAGTAACAGCAAAATGCCCTATATTAAAGCCATTATCTTTATACGCCCTGTCATTCCCTCGTTAAACATTACTATTACCTCATTTACAGCTATGTTTACAATATTTTTAGATGATCCAGAAGTTTTGGGGCAGTACTTCCAAATAGTCGAGTTGAACGACTCATTAGCATTTTGCGTTTTACCTCCCAGGCATTTTTGAGCAATTTTGGTGAAGATAGTTCTGCTATTATAGGATTTATTTTATCCATTATGGCAATTGGCACAGTATTTTTATGCTTAAATAAAGAAACACTATTTGTAGCAATTGCCTTTTGATATTTGCACCACGAAGTATCACTGACTGGGTAGAAGTGATGCATAGGTTCATCATCAGTGGACCTATAATGACAATAAATTGCCCATATAGCCTGACGCATATCTTTAGCAGAGCTTCGATTCTGTCTAATAGCATTGCCATAACAGGTGGTAATTGTGTCAATTAACTTATTAGTCAGTCGATTTTTACCGCTGATACTCTTACCATCTGATAATTTTTTGCCACGACTCATTGTTTTTAATTTTCGCAGCCTAGCACCCATACGCTTTTGTACGTGACCCACACTTTCAACTTTTTCGACAGCATATGGTACTGTCCTTTGAAGCTCTGGAAAGGTTTTTGTATCCCCATCACCGATATACTTGATATATTTGGCATTTCGTTGTGGGACGGATCTTTGAAAGATCTGCTTCATCCCGTCTACTTCCATTTTACTGGAAGAACCATTATAGTTATTCACACAGTGTGCTTGATGTTTTAGTTTCTACTCATCATATAAATGTCCAGATTTTGGACCTCGCCATTTTTCACATCCTTTACAATATGAAGAAAGAACGGCAACATCAAGCACTTTTCCAGTATTATCTCCAATGACACTACACACTCCAATACGTGAAGTGTGTCCGCGTGTTTTCCATGTACCATCACCACTGACGCAGATCTCGTTGCTTCCAGAACCTAATATTTCTTCTTTTGCAGCATTCTTCATGGAGTCGTCCGCTACTTCACAACTGGCCAAATTTATTTTCCGCGGGATCTTTTCATGTGCCTTTTGTGACACTGGTGGTGGCAAATCCATTGCTGTGCAAAAATGTTTTATTTCTCAAAAACCTTGCCCTATTGTGCGCATAGCATAGGTTATTCGTGTATTTACTTCATAGTCCTTACCTGAAGCAATAACTGGTGAACTTTTGAAAGTGGACAATGTACTGCATGAGTAGCATTCAACATAAAATTCAGATACCAATCCATACAAAATCTTTTCTTTTAGAACTGCTTTAGTATTGCAGTTAGGACATGTTATATATTGGGATAGTTCAGATAATAAAATATCAATGTTTATCATTCTATATCCATTAGATTGATTGGAATTTCTTACTTCCTTATCAAGATCACTTTCTTTGCACAGTTTCTTAGCTAAAGCAGATATGCAATCAACATCAAGCTTATCTGATATTTTGCGAGTGTATTGGTTATTGTGAAAACGTTTTCTCTTACGGCGATAGTCACTGCCTCTACGTTGTGCTTTACTAGACATTTTTTGCTAATTAATATGAGGCAAAAATACTAAAATGAACAAAAATTTTAAAAACTTTCTAAGAATTTCGAGATATAACTCTAAAGCAGAAGTAAGCAGTATGATATACAAATGTAAACAAACATTACTTCGAACTAGGGCTGTGTTGAGTTGCAAGCTTCCTTCTCTAATTAAAAATAGAAAATATTAAGAATTAGAAAAAAACTGGGGAGAAAATAATTTCAAAAGCCATCCGTTTGAAAACCGAAACTTACGAGCACGGTTTGTTTACATTTGGTTTAAATGGACAATCTGCTGGTGACGTTGGACATTTTTAATTGCTATTGTCATAATTTTGGTCCGATTTTGATGCGGTTTGCTTTAAAATGCTCCAAATAGTCTGCAGTAATTTTTAAAAATATTTTTGAAAAACCGATTTTTTGAAGGTACCTTAAGACCAGTTTTAACTTATGCATGTGAAACTTGGTTCACATGTCTCGAGTAGATGAAAACTTAAGTATCTACGAAAGGAAGATTTTAAGATTTATTTTTTTAACGAATTCAGGAAAATGAAGCTTGTTGAAGAAGATGAAATTTCGAGCCTTATCAATCATATAAAGAATCTGACATCAGTAACTTCATTAAAATACAATGAATTAAATGGGCAGGTCACGTAGTCAGAATGGACAACATCCTCACCACTAAAAAAGTCTTCAATGCCCAACCAATTGGCACACGAAAAAAGGGCAGGTCAAATCTTAGATGGATTGATAGCTTGGAAAAAGATCTCCTAGTTTTGAGATCTAAGAATTGAAGAACACTAGGGGGAAGAAGACTAAATGAAAGAAGTTTTTTGAAAAGGCGTACTTTTTGGGCTGTCGAGCCACTGAGAAATGATGGAAATATATTTTCAATAATTCAAGAATTGAGTGACTCAGTTGTAATGCTGATATTCTTAAACTTAATTGCATACTGGTAATTGATTCATTACACAAGAATCAAGTAGGGATGAAACATGGAGTCGGAGAGAGTAAGAGCTATATTAACACCACTATTTTTATTGACGTCAAACTCTGAGGCAACACAAGGGCTATTGGCAACAGACCTCCTAATTTTGAACTTCAGTCAAGGCTCGAACTCATGATACGTCGGTCACCCGCTCGTGACCATTTCCAATAGGCTACCGCAGCCAGATATTTAAAATTAATAAGCGTGTAGATATCTCATATCATCAAAAGAGCGTTGTGCTGCATGTAGAGACTGGCTTTACTTTTGAGCGAGAAAGTCGTGGAATTGGAAAAATGGAGTGACGAGATGAAACAAAACGTCTGGACGTGTTTCATAAAATTAAATTTCATGCATATAGTTAGAATACAATTTTTAATAAAAAAATAATAATCGGTAGTTTCGATTAATAGAAATCATTATTTTAATTAAAATTACACAGCATCATAGTAAAAAACATTAAAAAATCATTTGCTTATGTACATACTGCTACGAATTTTGTGTTATGAACTCTTAAAATAGTGTAAATAACTTATATCTGGATGTGTAGTACGTTAATATTATTTTTTGTTGTATTAATTTTATACTAAGATTGTAATATTCGCAAACAACGCCATCCTTTAGAATATAATGACGATTCATTGGAAACTAGGCGAAATGTTGGCGACATATCCTAGTTGGCATCATTTTTCGGGATCATTTTAGAAAGTTGGTGACCAAATGGATGCTTTTGGAAATTATTGGAGAAATGTATTAATGTCACGATCTATGACGTATGCGGATCTTTCGAAAAAGATCCGCACTGTTTATAAATAGGAGCCACTTGCTGAACGATTAGTTGCTACTCTCGAACGAGTGGTATCGAATAATTTTAATCATTACGCATTTGTATTTTTAGACAGTTTTGTATGAGATAGTTCTGTTCGAGAGCTGTAGAAGAGGTGTGAATAGCTTTTGGGATTTATTAATCAAATTTTTGTGTCATATCCTATGTTTCAAGGATTGTTTATCTTCGATAAATTTACACCGGGCCTGAAGAACTGCTTTGCTCTTTCAGACTAATAGCATAAAATCCTCGAACACCGATCTACGTAATAATGCGATGCAATAAAATAGATTTTTCTTAATGATTGTAGCATTTAAACATTAATTTGTGAGTAAACATAATTTATAACTGAAGCTAGATGAAACATTTTAAAAAATGAAATTAGAGCTGTGTCTTTAGCTTCATGGACAAAATTTTTCTGAAACGGAAATAAATTAGTTTATTTTATAAATCAATCAAAATATTATTTTCAAACATTTTAATCTTTTTATTATATGCATATTAATGATAGCTTAAAGGCATATATTGCCTTATTTATTGCGTGAATCTCCAGGAAATATCTTATAATGTTTCTTAAAAGTGTATTAATCACTACCACTGAGTTATAATTTAATTTTATACTGGTATAACTTTTCTTGATATTCATTCTTCCTCACTAATGTTCCATAAATAACTTTCAGGGACAAATTGAAGTCAAAGAAATTTTATATTTACTTTCAGAAGTGACTTAAACAAATCCATTAGTATGAAGTACTTCATTTTTAATTTCATAATGTCTTATATGAGTTGATTAAAATTAAATTATTGTGTTTTACTTTCTTTATGTTTCAAACACATTTTATATTTTAAGAAAATTTATAAAAGTAAGCTGTTAATATAGTGTTCGTGTATACATTCGTTTGATTAATAGCAGTATTTGAAGGACACAATATGATTTTATTTCAATTTCTGATGATACACATATTAGTTGCCAAAATATTTTTATATTTATAGTGGATCTCCAAATAACCCATACATACATTATCCACATTAGCACAGTCTGGAGAACCAAATGCTTATAATAAAAGACAAGAATCCTCTTTTTTCATTGTCCGTTAATTGAATAATCATGACTACAAGCTCCTGGTTTGCTTTGACAAATCTTGGGTCCTAATCTTCATTTCACTAAAAATCCATCATGTAGAGGAGCTGATGCATGCTAAATTTGACAAGGCTTAACACTCACACTAGTGTAGTATAGGAGTTTAATTGGTTAGGTTCCAGTTGAGGCATCATCCTAGTGGCCACGGTAGCCTTTTGGTCAAGGTTACAAACTAGTAGCAGGCGTGCCATGAGTTCAAGCCTAATGTCGCTGAAGATTCGCAGTGTAGATAGGGCTAATGCACACATTAAATCTGCCAAAACCAAAACATCCTTTTGTAGGTATAGTGTGGAATTTAGGAGACTGGGTTACCAGCTCGGAAGTTGTCCTCGCCACTTTTCACTTGAACATGGTTTAAAATTACGAGATCTATCACCAATATCCTCGTGCAGATTCAAAGTCCGAAGTTAATAAACGCTTGCTTACTCCCTCAGGCTTCATCCTTGTAACTTGACAGAATTATAAATTACGAAGTCCACCGAAGTCCAGTATAGCCCACATTGAAGATTTTAAGTGATGGTTTAATAAATACTCACTCACTCAATGGTCAAAAATAATTCAGAATTTTAACACTTTTCCCAAACCATCAATGGGACTCGTTGCATCATTCATTTTGGGCTTTCAAGAAATAAACTATTTTCAAAGTATGCACAATCTAAAATAAGTATAAATATATTTAAATATTGTTTATTTATTTTGTAGACACATGTTTAAATAATATCTACCGAACAACTACCCAAACTTCATAATGCTGCATAGATTGATTGATATATTAAATGCAAAATAGGATTATAACTTAATAAACCGTAAACAAAGATATTTCTTATTTGAAGAGACCAAAATAAAGACCTAATCTTCAAGATCGTCTTCCAACTTAGTGAGCATTAACTTTCACACAAAGAGTCCTTCTTAGTCCTTTCTTGTTCGACGAAAGGTAAAGAAAGACTTAGTCTTCAAAGTTAGTGAAGTGAAATTTTCTTCAAAAATACTTCAAGTAAGAAACTTTTCTAAAACTCGAAAAATAAAAGCTTTATCTGACAATACAATTAACTACTGTAATAACACGTTAAAATATTTTAAGGTGATAGCATTATTATTTAATGAGAAATATAAGGTTGAAAGGCTTAAAATATGCTTTAAATATTTTGAAAATTTTGATACTTAATTAACTATTGTACCTTTTTATTTTCAATTATATTCAAATTATTTTCATGAATAACTACGAATAAAGTTTAAATTATTTTTAAAAGACATTTTCAATATATTTTAATATAATTTGTGGATATATTTTAGTATATATAAGTATAAAAAGCTTATATACTTATATCTACATTTTATCAATATTTATATATATTGCCTTAAAATTACTATACCAAGAAGGCGACATACTACACTTGTGAAATTTAAATGATAGAAAGAAGGAGCTCTGATATGCAAATGATAAGCTTTTCACAGCATTTAGGCAAAGCAAGCACCGGTAACGATACCTAAAATATGTTTAAATAAGAAAATTGTTCACCATTTTCTCATACAGAAACTGCATTTGTACGTTGTTATTTGGAGGAAAGTTGTTGTAATGACTTGTGTACGAAGCAGAAATGCATACCAGCACTTTTCTTACTTTGATAAAGGATGAATTGGGGTGCTAAGGGATTGTAGTTTATCGTATCACTATATTGCTGCTTGCACACACATCTTTCTAGATCCAATAATTAATAGCAGAACATGAAATCGATAAGTTAAGGACGGCAATGTGAAGCGCCATGCTGGATCTCAACAGTCTCCTATTTCTATCATCCGAGAAGAAAGACACGTTACCTCAGTAATTTTAATGGATTGCTCATCCATGTCACCAGCCCTGAGTCAAGAATTATGTTCATTTGCAAGACAACAAGTGTCTGCATGGACAGTTTGACGATGTTAACAGCAGCATAGACACTCAGCTAGGAGACGTGGCTGCGGCTACCCTTGACGCTGCAACACCGACAGGAAAGTCTTCAATAGTGTGATCGATGATGAAATTGGGCGCACGAATGGTGAGACGTCAATTTTTCAGATGACTCCAGGTTCTATTTACAACATGAAGATAAATGATCGCATCCGTGATTGGCGACATCGTGGTGAACGTACATTGGAAGCGTGTATTCGTCATAGTCATATTGTCACATCACCTGGCGTGAGAGTATGAGGGTCACTTCTTGTTTGCATTGATGGCACTTTGAATAGTACACGTTGCATTTCTGGTGTGTACGACCCGTAGTTCTACACTTTTATTCGAGCCTTGGGAAACCCTACGTTTCAACAGGATAATAAAAGACTGCATGTTGTTGGTATTGTATTGACCTTCCTTGACACAGAGAATTTCGGCAGTTGCCCTAACCTGCACGTTCACCACATTTATCACCAATAGGAAAAAACTGGTCCATAGTTGCCTAGTGACTGGCTTGCCACCATATTCCCGTTACTACGCTGGATGATTGCTGGTTTTATGTTGTAACCGCATGGGGCACCTGTATCCTTATATGCCATCCAATCTATGTTTTACTTAATGCCGAGGCGTAAAAGTGCTGTTATTATTGTTAAAGGTGGTTGTTTTGGATACTGATCTCTCAATATTTGTGCAAACAAATCTTTTGAAAATGTAATCACATGTTATTTCCAGTATTGTATATTTCTGTAATAAATATCATTTTGTTATCAGCATTTCTTGCTAGTATAGCTATTTTGATGGCAAGTAGTGTATATATATGAATGGATGTATGTTATATAGTTGTAGATATAAAGTTTGCGAAAAATAAATATTTTGCTAAATTTTGATTATTTACTTAAATAATATACACTATACTGTCCATTGAAGTTGCAAGGTTATGAAAAAAAGATTCTTCAGAAACAAATGAAATATATTCCATTTATAATAATAATTGAGTAGTTTAAAGAAACGAAACTATGGAATTCGCAGTTGTTCATAAAAACAATGTCGGGGATTAACATTTTGTGCAATTGCTACACAATAGGATGAGAAAATATGAATGTCATAGCATGGTATTATATAGATTATGAATATTATGCTGAGGATAGTATTCAAGTTGGATTCTATTGGTATATATAAATATCTATTCAAAAATACAGATCCACTATGTCCCCGAATAATTCGCCAACGGATATGATACTAGACATTTTCAGCAGGGCAGGCTACAAATTAAGAACAATTCGTATAATTTCATGCCTTGAAGAAAGTTGTGTTTTCCGTGAAACATATGGTTGGTTGTTGTGTTCCAACGGTACAGCTCCATGAATCCATTTCAGGTGGAAAATAATCTCTAATTCAACAATTATTTTGTCTGATGTACTTCCTGCAGAACTTGATCTTCCCAGTTTTATAGAGACATATCACCAAAGTTATTTAATAGCGTATCAGAAAATAACATCAACCGTGTTTAGGCACTCTGACACTGAATAAAATTATGGGTTACATTTTCCACCTTTGTAGACACAGGGGGAACACGCTTGTTATTTGATTGTATTCATATTGATCTAAATATCATTGATGTTGGCGAGCATAATTGTAGCAGAATGATTTATTGTTTTAGCGTAAAAGCTATTATGAACAAGGAAATAAAATTTACCATGGTAAAATATACTTTGAAGGAGCACTGAAATTAACAAAGTTACACCAGTACAAGTGTCCCAATATTGGGTCAACGCATGAAAAAGTGCTGTGCAATCAGATTCCACCATGCAGAAAAGGTGCATCTTGTCCCGTGAAGATATTATTTTGCATGGCTCAAATAAGAGATCTTAACATAACATTTTCCCTTAGTTCATCATTTCCGAAGCCACAACATTGTTCAGGCATTCCACTTCGTACAAATGGCGATTTCGCGTCACAAAACTCCTATAGTGTTCCTCATACCACGTCCAAAATGTATTAGCGACTAGTACTGTACAATTGAATATTGATTTCTAACAGGTTTTTTTAGTAGTCAAACCGCAATGCAAAATTCAATGTATCTTCACATTTTTTCACACCTTTTTACTAATTCTCTTGCAGAGAAGTACTTATTCAACTTATTTGAATTTAAAACCACGTTCTGTAGAAGGAACTTTACTTTGTACTAATTTGATTGCAATTTAAACTCTGTTAGAGTTAGTCATTAGGCTACTGTTAAAGTGAAATTTGCGAAGTGGCTAAAGGAAGACGTTGGTGTACTTGAAAAGATGATGAAAGATGACCGGATGGTGTACTTGAAAAGATGATTTAAAGATGTAGACCTGAGTATCTAGTCTTCCCGGGCGAGACCTAACGAGTGCTGTTACATTGGATTACACACAGTTAAGTGTATAGTTATTTGTTTTAGGAATTTGTGATAGTCATTTAACTTGACTGTTCCTTCGGTTTATATCATTGGTTGGCATTGAATTGTTAGAACCAAATTAGCTCAGTTATTTATATATATATATATATATATAACAATGCCTGTTAATTATATGTCTCAAATTACACCAGCGACCCTACTGTTGCAACACATTGTTTTCAAGCATGGTATTGTTTTCGTGGGGGGTTTTTAAGGTGTTTTCTTCAGGAGTAATTTGTTAAGTCTTTTCAATTTTGAACAAATGCTTATACACTATGTTTTACATTTCTTACATATTTTGCTTTATTTAAATGGGTTCTATAGGGCTTCAAAATTCACAAACGGAAATGCAATAGTACATTAAATTGCCGACATTTGCTGTATTAATTGCATAAATGCACACATTAGTATTCTAAACGTATTGTTTTGCCTAGCATTAAAAATTTATTATTATTATCGTAATTTTCGATTTCCCTTTCAAAGAGAAATTTAATTCGTTAACTTTTTAAAACCCACGCAACCTTTTTAAATAGACGTAATGCTCTGAAATGTACTTAAAATATGTTGATAACATTAAAAAAATTAGAAATTCCTCATACTAGTATAATTTATGGTTAAATTATACATTAGAATATTAGAAGAAAGTGAGGTAAAAAGCATACTTTCTTATAAGAATATTTAATTAAAGCTACCATCGTCGTTTTTAGGTGTGTCGCTTTATAAGTGATAAATACATATCTATATGAATTACATTCATTTTGCAGCATTAAACAGAAAAATCATGGAGATTAATTATAAACAAAATGCACAACATTTGTGATGAGTTTAGGGTATTAAATTATAATAGTATTCCTATTCTGAAACTTATGTGGGCCAGTAAGAAATGCATTTCCTTTACTTTTATACTGATGTTATATCTAGCTTATAAACATGTGTTTTTAAATTTTCATAATAAACTATTTATTGTGTATGTTTTTTAATAAATCCTTTATTTTAAAATTCTAAAAATGGGAGATATGGCTGTATAAAAACTTTAAAAAAAATAAAATTAAAAAAAATCATTGTAATTATTTTGTGAAAAACAAAATTGATCAATTTTTTTTTAAAAAAAAAACACAAACAAAATATTTAATGGAAATTTTAGATTTTCATTATTGAGAATCTTTGGAAAATTTCTTTGAAATTAAATTGATTATAACTGAATAAGAGAGTAGCAAAAAGCAAAATTCTAAAACATAAATGAAACTTCATTATGAATAAAATAATTTATTTGAAGTTGTAATATCTGACAGTCCTTTTCATGTATTGCAGGTTTCAACAACATACGGGAAAACACAAAAATAAGGTACACACATGAGAAAAAGTGATAATCATAGAAAGTGTATGTTAACAGTTAAAAGTTTCAATATTAGATTGTTATTTTAAAAATAGGCTGTAAAATGTTCATATTAGTATAGGTATTATATCTATATAACTGCAGTTTTTTAAAAAATGAATGGTTAATTAAACTTATTTCAATTGCACAAATTCGAATCTTATTTATGTAGGTTTCTGTTTTCACTTAATTATATCATGTCACATAGTTCAGAAAACATCAAAACATTTACTTAAGCTTTCCATGCTTCATAATATTAATTAAATCCTAGTATTAATAAAATAACCAAATTATATTATATTTATATCAACCACAATACTCTGAAGACACTCAGAATGGAGTATCATTTCTAATGTAAGCTCATTTCATTTAGGAATTATTAACAACATAAAAATATCATTACTTTTTGTTGCCGAAAAATTAACATAAAAACACTATCCCCTTTTTTGTTTCGTTTTATGAAGGAAATTACACAACATCTTGCAATAATTTATGCTGAAATTTATGTACATATGGACGAATATGATATACAATACGATTTGGTAGAGCCATTAATAATAATGAATCTCACATCATTCGTTTCCCAGTAATGGTTATTCGGGAATTGGATACGAGAAAGGATGATTCTGGTACTAAAGTTATGACATGAATGAAATGCAGCAGCTAGATGCAAGAGAAATCCCACATGGGGTTAATGTTACCTTTATTAGGTCCACACAGCCTGACGAAGCATACATTCGAATGATCAAGATTCCATTTTTTTCCTAACACTAACTTATTCTATTTGGTATAAGACAGTCAAAATCTTATAACAGAGAAACTAGGAATTGTTTAACATTCAAATGAGCCGATATGTATGGAAAACAACGTTTACATAATAATTTACATGCAGCAGTACTTTATGAAGCTTTATCATTTTTGCCATTTGTATAGGGTACAAGCATTGTAAAAAAGTTATTTGTTAAAACAGAAGCAAATCTGACAAGCTTTTACGTAATTAAAATGATTTATGATTCTATTTTTTTTAATTTTCTAAAATGTTATTAATTACGTGGAATAGAAAATTTTGTTTTCAACGTAAATTAAGACAATTTTTCAATAATGAACAGTATATTTTTTCATGTACATAAAACCAGATGAAGAATATTTCTATAACGTGGACATTGCTATTTAACAGTTAAGTTATTCTGATATTTAGTAAATCTGCACGCATGTTACATAAATGCCTATATGTCGTATTTTTATTAAGATTTCAATTAAATAAAAAAAACTGTTTAAAATCCTTCATGTTTTTCTACAGAACAGTACTCCTTCGACATTTTTTATAAACCTCTCAACCAATAATTATTCTCAGATTCTAAATAGCCTTTTCAATGACAATAAATATTTTACAATCGAGCACTTTAGTGTTCTGAGCATTAACACATATCGTACAAAGTATTTAAAAAATAATATTATTCATGAAACATAAACCGTTTCCTAAGCCTATGCTTACACATTAAATCAATAACCTTAATTGGCTTGATCGGAAACGCTGTCTCAAGAAATAGGAAATCCTTCAAATCTTTCTTAGATGGATTAATAGATAATTTACTAAGCAGAGTTCAACGCTACATTTTTTACGAATACTACAGTTTTTCAATTTGCTGCACAGACACATTAACTGCACAGGGTTTATAATTCCCAATAGTGCTCTAAAATTTTTAGATCTGAAAATATTTACTTAAATATTTCTCTTTCATTTACATTTTGTAATTGAGTTATATGTTATGTATTCCTTAAAATCCGGCGTATAACGCGCACTTTTAACACAAAATATATGCTCAAAATTTACGGCTATACCTTATACGCCGAGTATAAAAATGAGAGCCTTAAAAATTTTAAAATTGAGCATAGCAAACAATTAGACTTATAAAACAAATGACATTTCTTATGATTTTAAACAGTTGTAGTTCTAGAAGTGTGTACTATTTCTTTTCAAAAGTTTGAAATAATACCTGGAATAAATGACTTCAGAACATAAGGGCATTGCAAACATACTTTTCAAGGGTTTTCGTAAAAAAATGTGTGCTTGTTATACGGCGATATACGTAGAAGTAAAAATTGTAGCTTTAAAGTATAGGTGTGCGTTATACGCCTAATTTTACGGTAATAATGTTTGATTATGTATTCCACAAAGCGTAAATATCTTCCAGACTATAAATTGCTTAGAATCATACTAAGGAATATTATCATTTTAATGAGGAAGTTCAATCAATATTTAAAAACATAGAATTCCATTTTTTAACATACTTTTGTAAGAATTTTTTTAAAAAAATCAACAAAGAATGTGATTTTAAAAATATAAGCTTGAACTCTTGAGGAATTATCATGGTTAATTAAGGATCAAAACTACTTTATTCTTAACATATATTTGTGTGTGTTTATTATATAAAAATGCATGCATCTATATTTAAAATTATTAAAAAATATCTCTTAGATTATTTAAAATTATTCATGAGACAATTAAATCCTCAAATATAGTTAACTGCTCAATCAAACAAATCAAAATAATACGTTACGTCAAGTAAATCTAGATATACCATATAGGCACTTATAAAATGCAGAGTAGAACCATGTGCCAATTGCCATTACTTTATAGAAATGGTGAGCAGTCCATTTTGTTGATGATGTAATATTTATCACATATCAGTTTATTTAAGAGTCCATTGTAAGCTCATCATTAACCAGTTGTAGCTATGCGTGACCATCGCTTACGTTACTGTCTATTTAATAACTTCTTGATAACGCATCAGTGATTAAATCCCTAAATCAACGTCCAGAAATTAATGTCTGTTAGGAAAACCACTCAGAGTAATTCGGAAACTCACCTACATCATCAGGTTACTAAGCCTCAGTAATGGCTTTAACAAGCCACACTCATTGATTTTTAAACAGTTTTCTGGACAGTTCTGAAAGTAACTAAAATATTAATAAGTGTTGGCAAAAGCCTAAAAAATTACATTTTAAATGAAACGGGAGAGCGAAAGTTTAATGTGTTTGCTTAAGTTTCATTTTACCTTGATATTTGGCTACATATAGAGTGTGGGTGGATCAATGAGACTAATGAAGCTAAAATAATTATGTTTAAAAAATCCATTATGCATTCTCGAAGAGCATTTTTTTTAAATTTTCAAATTGATTGTGTTATTTTTATTTTTTCCATTTATATCCATATTATAAAAGATGCATGGGTCGAAAAGATTTATTAAGATTTTTTCTGCGGATGGATAATTTTTTTTTCCATCCAAAAATGACTTTTTGCAAAAAATTAGTGTCGTCAAAAAAGCTCTAATGTTTTATTCATTTCATAAGAAAGCTGAACCCAAGAAAAGGGAATATTTGTTCATTAAAATAGTTTTGTTGTGAGATTCTTACAATTAATGGTATGAAAAAAATAACCATAAATGAGAAGTATAATCATGGAAACACCAATAAATGCAAAAAAATATGCATTTTAAATTTAATACATGCAGTTAAAAATAATCATTTTTGTATTTATAGGTAACTTTTTACACAAATTTAACTTTTTAACTTTAATTTACTTTTTAACTTTTTAAGTAGTTAGTTATTAATTTTATAAGTTGTTAATGTTTATATATATATATATATATATATATTCTAGAGGAAAGACTTATATTATAATGATTGTTCCATTATTCAGATGCAAAGGGTACAAAACCTATAACACATGACAGATGGCTGTCATGGTGAATGTAAAAGTTCGAGACGTAAGCTATATCTTGTTACATTTCATCCATTACTGTAATTAGTAGAAATCACAATTTATCTGAATTGCAAGAGCTGATATTCAATAATATTTTTCTAGGAGTAAAAGAATTTTGGAAATTGAACTATTTGCTTTTGAATTGTTTGAAAAATATTGTGGTGAATGTATACAGTCACTACACAATTGAACATTAATTACAGATGATTACATGCCATTAAAGTGAGAGGCAATCATTGGTTGTAGCGTGGTATGGAGAGAAAGCTATATGGTTTGGTTGAACAACTAACGTGTTACCAACCAAATGATATCCAGATATGTTTTAAGCTGACAGGGCAAGTACCCATTTATACATAGGGCTTCGTAGAAGGAAAGTAATCACTGCACTTATACTCATAAAGCAAGAGTTGATAAAACCGCTTTATTTTAAACAACAATGTCAAAAAGCACTGCTACTTTTTGGAAAAAAAGGTTTTCTTTCCCTGAAAAATCATATTTTTCTCTCTGCCAACTGAATAGACATTCACCAGTCGAATGAAGAAGAATCGAGAACGAATTATTTTCAGCCATTGCTAGATTATAAAACGGTGGTAGAAGTCTTATGGTGTAGATATGTAATATCTTGTATGTATTGCCTGGACTCTCTTAAACCTATGGAAAATATATTCAGTCATGTTATCTGTACATGTAAGGTATCCGACCACGTTAAAATGACCAAAATCTGTTAAAAAAACATATTTTTTGTTTTTTATTTTATTGAACAGAGCTATCTTTTAGCTTTCCAAGACACTCTTTGTTTTGTTTCTACGTTACCTAGAGGTCAAGTGATAATCCGTTTTATAAAATAAAAAAAAAAACGGAAGTGAGTCTTTAATCTACCGGAAGTAGGCATTTAAATGGTTCAAAATCTGTCAAAAATTAGTTTAAGGAGCAGTTCTTTTCGAAATACAGTTTTAAAATTCTTTTTTAAGAAACAATACAAATAATTTAGTGTTTTAAAATTTTGTGGCAACACATTTCTTTCAAAAGTTTGGCAATAAGTGGTTGTGTTTACAAACTTTTCAATTGCTTTTAGCTCGAGTGTTTTGATTGATTTTGCTAACGTTGTCATTTTTTTTTGCAAATTTTAGTTTTATAATTTAAATTTTGTTTCGTCTTAAGTTATGGGTAATCGCAATATAATCGAAATTCTACTCGTAAATATAATTTTAAAGGCACTAGTAAGATCAACAGAAATGATATCAACAAAAATGTCAGATCTGCACCAACTGAAAGTTAAACTATACTTCAGAATGATTCAAAAATGTCAAACACTGTAGAAAATGAAACAAGAACGTAATTTTAATTTAAAAATTTAAATAATGTGATTTCCTTATTATGCTGCCTGAATGTTTCGAAAATAAGATTCAACTTTTTGAAGATTCTACGTTTGGTTTAGCATCTAATATGATATGTAATTAAAATAATTAAAATGTAAAAACTGTATATTTTCCTGCTCCTTTTGCACATCCATGAAAGTTAACAAAATGCACAGTATCAATCTTTCTTTTGTTTTTGGTTTAAAATCATTCGAAAGGGACATTCTTCTGCAAGGAATCTGTGTTCAGCTATCAATGTGAACTCTCCTTCTAAGACAGCTTTCAGATGTCATGAAAAAAAATTAGAACATGTTTCTAATAACGTTGCATATAAAATTATGAATGAGGCTGCAGCTAAGGTTCACAGAAAGAATAATATCAATGAAGTTGTTCAATGCTGTGTGTCAGTCGATGGAACATGGCAACGCAGAGGACACTTGTCTTTAAATTATGTGTTAGTGCCATTTTCATAGATACTGGAAAGGTTATAGACATTGAAGTCATGTTAAAAACGTGCAGATTATGTCCGAAGAAACCAGAAGACAGAACTTCACACGAGTGTGTTAAACATGTTGGGCATCTGGTGCGATTAACCTGTTGGTGTGTATCGAATATTTGAAAGATCTGTTCAGATGAGAAAATTGGAATATGTACATTTTTATGGAGATGGGATTCTAAAAGTTTTGATGTGTTAAAAATGTTTATGGTGAAAACGCGTTAAAAAATTCGAATGTATTGGTCATAATCAAAAGCGCGTTGGCTCAAGGCTTCGAAAGTTGAAGCTGAAGCAAAAGTCTTGAGGTCGTGGGAATTAACTGATAGTTTCATCGATAAACTGCAAAATTATTATGGTATAGCTATCAGATCGAATGTCAATAACATAGAAAAATGCAAAGTGCAGTAATTGCAGTATTTTTTCATTGCTGTTCCAACGAAAACCAACCGATGCAGGGCCAATGTCCAATTGGACCCGACAGCTGCTGCAAATTGAACGAGCTGCATTTGACGGAAAGATGCATATTGCTACTGGCAAGGAGCTTCCACAAGAAATAATTAAAATCATTAAGCGTCATTATATGAAGCTATGTGATAAGCATTTATTGAATAAATGCTTACACTGGAAAACACAGAATGCAAATGAAAGTTTTAATGGCATTCTTTGAAATTTATCCCGAAAATATTTGTGTACAGTTACAAACTGTGAGATTAGGAGCTAACATGGCTGTCATACAATTTAACAAAGGTTTTCAAAGATTGTTAGATGTGTTAAACCAAGCTCAAATACAAATTGGTGTCAATACTGTAAGAGGTTTTGCTCAACTCGATGAAGAGCGCATTAGTGAATCAAAGCGTCTTTCATTATCTCAAGTTAAAACCACCAGCAAAAAAAAATAGATCACGAAAGAAAGAAAATTAGCCAAAGCTGAAGTACAGGAGGGCATAACGTAGAAATCGGGGAATTTTAGCTTTCTATATGTATAATTTATATTAAAACAACAAAAGTTTAAACTTTAAATCCATTTTTCTCCAAATTGTTTTTTACGCATAATGTATTCACGTTGAGTCTGTTAACTCCAAATATTATGAATATATTTCTGTTAAACTTTTTGAACCTGATACTTATTTTGTTTTCTAGAGTATGTACTAAAATATTTCTTATTGTATAAATATTTTTTGATTTATGGCCAATTTTTTAAATAATGTTCTTATAAATATGACATATTTCGTATAATATTTACTCGATGAGCTCTAAAATTTTTAAATTTTAATAAAACATTAACATTTTAGTACATACTTTAGATAAATGCATATAATTTGTTTTAGTAATATTTTTACTGATATAAGTTCTTTAATATTTCTCTAATTGCTTTGAAGTTTTTCAAAAATATTGCTAAAATGTTACTTATAATTGTGGTTTTTGTGAAATTTACATATATTTAAAAATATATTGTTAGTTAAATATTAGTATTTATAGGTATTCATCCCCAAAAAAGCATTTATTATGTTTTAATATGCTATTTTTAAAAAAAGTATTCCGAACGTGTTCGGATACCTTAAGTATTTCCTCAAAATGATGGGCTCCTTCATTAAGACAATGCATATGTCTTAATCCAGAACTTTCTAGATGTACTAGGAGGAAAACGACGAACACTTCAGAGTTCTTCATTGGCAATCTTATTTAATTTTCAGTAAATGTGTTTAGTCAATCTCATGACATCAAACTTATATACGTATTACAAAAGAAAATTTCTAGATCTCAAAAGGTGGTAGCAACAATACGACTCTATTTTGTAACTAGAGTCAGGATAAATTTGATATTCATATATTACTTAAGGGGACATGGTACGATTTAAGCAAAAATTCTTAATTTAAGAATTTTCAAAATATTTTGTTTGCCTTATATCTGTATGTATGATGTAAAACAGATTTATGTGTATGTGTAATTTCAAAAAAGCTCTAACTAATTAATTTTTTAAGGGAAAAACTTGAAACTTATGAAGTGATTTTAAAATGCCACTCCTCCTACAAAAATTTACGTACACGTATGAAATTTGATTTACAAGTACATCAAACTATGTATCACAAAATTCAGTATGGGTTTTACGATAACATGATTGGTATTCGTGCAATACTTCTTTTTATGAATGCCCATTGAAACTTTCTTAGAAAACGTATAAAATCTGAGTTCAATTATTTTTTTAAAAAATAAGTATTGCTCTGATTCAAAAATGCATACCAACTTTTGTTACATGCACTATTAGCAATAGGAAAAAAAAGTCAAAGCATTAGGCACAATAGAAAAACAGCCTTAGCATTTTAAATGAAGAATAACTAGTTATTTTATCTTTCTGAGATAAGTAAGTTTAAATTGTTGATTTGCCATAGGAATGCGAATAAAACCAAACGTATAAGTTATAACAACTCTGCGCTTTTTAAACTTAGATATTTCATTTTCGAGAGGTTATAGAAAAGTATATAAAGAATAATTTAGGCTAAAATAGTTATAATCAATTTTTTGACCGATTTTTGTCAATCGAATCGTACTGTGTCCCTTAAATATGCATTTCATTCGCTCTGATGAGTAATCGATAAAAAAAATGAGAAATGAATGATTTTCGCAATTTTTTATCGCAGTTAAAAATTACTATAAATTTCACAGCTCAGAAAGATACTTTAAATAATGAAAATGAATTAAATTAGCGTTTCAATGTTTCTGGAAAAAATATATCAATACTCTTTTAAATGTTATTACAGTAATTTGATTCATCATTTGAACTACGAGTAAGTCCAAATATTAAGACATAAAATTCTAAATTTGAAATTGCCCTATTTACAAAGGGTTAAAGAAAATTTCGCATTTAATATTCGATGTATTTCAAACATTTGACTCTAAAAACCGTTTCTGCGAAACTTACCCAAATATTTTTATTTTCCAACAATATTAATTATTTTTCCCAATTTCCAAAAATATATAATATTATGAATAAAGTAAATAACTAAATACGGTAACGAAAAAATAAGTAGTTTATAACACAAATTTACTAAGATTTGTAATGTTTGTAGTTCTCATATGATAAAGTTCAAGAATTCAAAATACATATTACAATAATTCAGGAAGTATTAAAATTTTGTGTTGAGATAGAAAAATTCGAATTTAAGATGGTAGTTTAAAGCTGTTGAAGATTTAATAATAGCTCCACTTATTCAATAAAGAATATATGCAAGTGCCTCTCTCTCAAATTAATATTTAATCAGTATTCCAGAGATTTTTTTAAAAATATATCTGAAATTATAATGATCCCACAGAGCTAATGGATATTTTTGTAACATGAAAGTTTCAGAACATTTTCTACCTAATTAGGCAAAAATTAGGTGCGATTATAAGAAAAATCTACTTCACTAATTAATACCTTCGGTAATTAAGTTAATTAAATAATCAAATAAGTTAAACTGTTGATCTCTTTAAAATCCAACCGAGCTAAATCCTTTAGATTCCCTAAAAAAACTATGTCTATTAACAATCATAGCAATTTAGTCCCGCTTACATGTATCTACGTAAATATAGAAGTAAATATTTTATAAAGTAATTCAAAAAGGGAAATTTTGACGGTAACAACAAAATATGTTCATACACTTAATTAGATTTTGTGTAATGTAGAATATATTTAAATATCTTCCATATTCTTAAAATGATTTGAAATTACTCAAAATGCTTTTAAAAAATTTATACATATATATACATATATATACAACACTCTGCCGGCCACCGTTTTTGCAAAACCCTGAACGAAGCACGCAAATAATATGATATTTACAAAATGCATTAGTGGAGGTGAGATATGCAAATGATTAGAATTTCAGCACAGACACACATCACGCCACCTCATAGCTCTATTTAAGTTTTGTTGATTTTGACAATTTCAATTTCGGCAATTGTGTTTTTCTTGTGGTTTTTTCAAAACACGATCAGTTGTGTCTCGTAGAAAACTGCGATCAGCTTTTGATCAAGTGTCCGAGTTCGACAGAGGAAGCATATTGCCCTGCCGAGATTGTGGATTATCTTTCAGGGAAATTGGTACTCGTGTTTAAAGAAACCAAACAACTGTAATGCGGATATGTGACCGTTGGATGAAGGAGGATACGACGGACCGACGTGGTTGATCGCATCCACCTCAGTGCACCACTTCATGAGAGGACAGGCAAATTGTGCGCATGGCAGTGACGGATCGCTCAGTCACAACACGAACCATAGCACAGCACATTGAGTCTGTAACGCATCATTCAGTGTCGGCGCGTACCATTCGACGCCGTTTACAACATAGTGATATGTCCGCAAGATCCCCATTGCTTGGTCTACCCTTGACGTAGAAACACAGACGTCTCTGCAGCCAATGGGGTGATGAAAGAAGGATGTGTGTGGATGTGGGTGTCCTTACTGACAAGTCACGCATCTGTGTGCAACACCACGATGGTCGGATTCGTGTCTGGAGACACCGTGGAGAGAGGATGCTGGATAACTGCGTTATGCTACGCCAGACTGGTACTTCACCGGGTATTATGGTATGGGGTAGTATTGGATATCCCTCTCGCACTCCTCTAGTACTCATTACCGGTACTTTAAAAAGTCAGCGCTACATCTCCGAGGTGTGGGAGCCAGTTGTCCTTCCTTACCTTCAGGGCTTGGCCACAGTCATATTTCTAAAGGATAATGAGCAACCACACGTTTCACGCATTGTCCAAAGTTCCTTCGTCAATCACCAGATTGAATTGCTTCCCCGGCCGGCTCGCTCTCCGGATCTTTCGCCAATAGAAAACATTTTGCCCATGGTTGCTCAACTTCTGACCCAGTTTACACCCCCATCTGCCACACCAGATCAACTTTGGCAAAGTGTGGAAGCTGCTTGGTCTGATGTACCCCTAGAACTCATCCAAAGTCTATTTGAATCAATGTCAAGACGTGTGGCAGGGGTGATCTCCAACTATCGTGGCTACTCTGGTTACTGATTCTGGCAGGAACCACACTTCACAGAAGTCTATAAATTTAATCATTTGATGCTTGGTCAACATGTTATCTACAAAATAAATTGTGTTGTGCTATCTCTTGTCTTCTTGGTTTTGCATTTACGCTGGCCAGCAGTGTATATATATGTATGTGTGTTACATATTTAGTTGATTATGTCTATAATTAATATTATCAATATTTTATTTGATAAATTAATTTTAATCTTTAATTCTGTGTTGCGTAAATAAATGTAAAATTTTAGACCGTTTTGTATAGTCATTACTCTATTTATATATTTGGAGCATTTTAAGTTATTTCTTTGCATTTTAAACAGTGTAGAATATTAATTTTAATTCATTTTACAAGTAATACAGCGCAAATAGTATGTAGTTATATTTTACATATTTAAATCATTCAAAGTAAAGTAAAACAAAATACTATTAAAGGAGAACAAAAAAGTAAATCAAATATCAATTTAGGAATCACTACTTTTCTACAATTGTTTGTTGCAATGTTATTAAACGATGTTTAAAGCTTTGAAGCCCTCACCTGGTGTAGTGATTTGCAATGCTGACTGATGTTACATAGGACCTGGTTGTGAATCTCGGAGAAGACATGTGTATTTGTTAATATATGGCAGGGAAACACTGAAAATGTCGTCGATTTCAAGTCTTCTCGTCACGAGGGTGGAAATGGAAGAGACGCTGGACGCTCCAGACCAACCCTCAAAATTTGGTGTGGAACCAGTCCAAAACATACTGTTACCTTGCATGGTGCTCAAAGCTACAGCTAGGCACAAGTAGCCCATTGACAAGATGAATTTTGTGAGTCTCAATCTGATACCGTCGATCAATTGGTATGAGCAACAGAAAAGGCCTGTAAGTATGTCAGCTTAACACAGCCACTCAATTAATATATTGACAGTTACATTTCTTGATATACATTCTTGTGTGTGGCATCTTCAACATTAAAATAAATGTATTACACAAAATTATGTAAATAAATTCAGCGAATTTTAAAATTTTATTTGAACAAATTGTGATAAACTATTAAGAAAGGAAAAGTAAGATAACAATTAAAATTTTGGGTAAAAATTGAAAAATCCAAAAACTTTCTTATGAATTAAATATAACGTAACTGATAGTAAAAAAAAGGTTTGAATATATCTAATTAACTGATCATTTAATCATCCCAAATAAATAAAATTTAAAAATTTATATTAGCTTGATCAGATGAATTAGCAATATGGCTTATAAAAAGTTTTACAGATTTTCTATTCGTAGTACACTTAATTTAAGAACAAAATAAGTAAAATAAATTCAGATTTAACATAAATTTGACAGTTCTAAAATTGCGTTTTTATAAATATGCAATAATAAAATAACTCGGAATTCATTTAATCATTAAATAAATTTATCAGATATTTTTTCCATTTTAAATGAAATACAAATATTAATCTTTGAGGTATCTAGTACCTTTCTCCACTCACAATCTTTTAAATTAGAAATTGGACCTACATAAGTAATTTTAATAAACCATTCATAAATTTGTATGCGGCTGATACATTTATAGAGGGTGTGTGACTACTTATGTTCAACATTGTTCTAACCATCATCTATATTCCATTATGCCACCTCTCAACGCTCCTTGGAATTACCCACAATCAAAATGTCAAACATAGTTTGCAATAATATGCTATTCCACCTATAGTTTATCGATAATACAATAGAACAGCCTCGAGGTTCAGGAACGATTGAAGTCACTCAAAGAGTGTCACAAATGCCTGAACCTTAACATTGCGACAGGGAACCTACCCACTAGTAAGTGTAGACATGAGTATTAGAGTTTAGGTTAATGTAATGTCTGCCCTCTTCTATCATTTTATGAAGAGCTAAATTTATATTCCTGATAAGATTTCCTAAAAGGTCTAACATAAATTTTAATATTATTACATTTAGCACACGTATGTTATCGATGTAATAACTATAAAGATATATACTACCTTGCAGAAACAACACGATTTCTTTTTTATTTATTTGTTTTTGAGAAGAAAATACAAAGAGATTTGCAAAAAATATAAACCATTGTTTTTTTTTAGTAAACTATGCTCATATTTAAATTATTCAATGTATTTATTTATTTAAATTTGCTTCCTTGAAACAGTCTCAATATATTACAACAAAGAAATATTTATAATAAAAAGTCAGGTTTGTATAAATATTATATAGATTATTTATTATATATTAATTATTATATATAGATTATTTATTAAATAATATATATATATTGTTTAAAATCAATCATACATTTTGAAATTTATTTTATGATATTTATACAAAATTCATATGCATTGTATGATTAGAAATTGTTTTTGGAAGTATTAAGAAGTACATTAATAATTAAATTTGAGTTGTTTTAAATTTGCGGATATTAATCAGAAAATTAATTAATTGAATGTGCTCATAGAATTAAATAAATTGAGTTAATAACTAGCGTTTAGAATTCATTTATTAAAAAGAACGAACTGGGAAAAACAGATTTCCTAGAGTGTGTTATTTAATACTTTTTAAGTATCAGTAATTGATAAAAATATTTTTTTCATACTTAATAATCACCTTTTCTAGCTTATTTAATGTAGCTTTATTTACTCTTCACTTATATTCTGTGTTATGGAACACAGCATATAACATCAGAAATATGGTGCACATGAAAATATCAGGATCAAAATATTAGAGGTGACGAAAGAGCACCCGCAACGCGAGAAGTCATCACCTGCTTTACAATCCTATTTAAAAAAAAAGGGAAGAAGGGGACCTTTACATACATTTGATACAAGTTTAATTGAGATCCTAAGTGCAATATGATTAAAAGAACCCACCAAGGATTCTGCACACTTAGTAGAAAGGTTGGGAAGCATGAGAGGAGATGTAGTTTAACGAGTGCTGTCCAAAAGTTTCGATTTGACAAAATTCTAGATTCACGATCTCGGAAAGCCTTCCAAAGGTCAGATACAGCTGAATGAAAAGTTAGAGTTGGTTAACAAATGAAAAAAAAATTCAATTGTTAACAGATATATTGCCATGCATACAAAATAGACCAAAACCAGACAACATAGTTAAATTGTTCTGCATAATGCAGTGCTTCTTAAACTTTCAATATTTGCGACTTAATATTGAACCATAATTTTAATCCCACCACCCTCCATATAAATAACAATATATTGAGTTCAATAATGCTATACGTTGATACTAAAGTTACAATACCACTTTTTCTTAAGAGCCACCGGCGTATATAAAGTCTCCCTCGGCCAAAGAGTTAATTATCCTAGACATATGTATACGTCTTTCCGAAGTACGATCTTTTCTATGCACTGCTAACCATAAAATTATTCCGAAAGCTTGAGAAATCAGTAAATGGACCTTGACAGGGATTACGTACGTTTTACTTATTTCAAGGGATTTGCTTATTTATCCCCCCCCCCCAATAGATCACAAGTGCTCGTTTATGAGGAAAACGGAGGAATTGGTCACCGAATCGCGTATGTTTTAATCGGCAGTTAAGGGATTAAATATAAACCGTACAAATAACCAAGTAAGTGTTAATATTTGTATAGGATTTCATATATATAAGGCAACCCCATAGAGGTCACTGGTAATTATTAACCTTGTTCGTAACTTAGCATTGTTAATTAATTATAAAAGCCGCTGTGCAGTACTCATACATTTATAAGTTTATTATATCAGTGTAAATGTGTGTATTTTATAATGCCAGAATGTGTTTGTTTACTTTCCGTATATTAATACTTTTTAAAAAATTATCTTTTGCTTTAGATTTTTCAATACGCTTGCACCCTTCTCGTACAGTTATCAGGCTCCTTTAAGGGGCGCGTCCCACAGTTTGAGAACCACTGGCGTAATGCCACAGGACGGCAGAAGTGCATATTTACTACGTTTAGACACCTTCGTAAATGTAGTCTATTTGACTGCCATTTAGAACTCTTCATACTATCAGCAACAATCAGTCGTAGACTCCGTTCAGTGTGTGCTGTAACAAACGCAGATATTAAACTTCACATTAATGGAATCATATCCTCTTGCTGGCGCTTCTTGAGTTTGAGCCTAATACCGCTGAGGACGCCGAGTAGAAGGGGACGTTGTACATAAAATCTGTTGAAGATCAAACATCCTCCGGAGAGTGTGGTGTGGAAGTCAGGAGTGGGAGTGTGCCAGAGTTCACATGCCGTCTTCGTCACTTAACCATAGTGCTACATTTCGAGAACGGTCGATAATAGCCTTCGTGTAATTTTGTATTGCGAAATTAATATAACACTCAGTCATTCACATCTTATTTTCAAAATGAAATAATTTAAGTTTTAAAAAGGACTCTACGCACCAGTTAATAAGGAAAGACGCAGATCAATGCTTTCAGCATACCTACATTTGCAAATGTAACTTCGAGATGGCGGAGGAGTTCCTGATGTGCTTGTATGAGGAAGCATTGTATTAAACGCATAGACAGATATCCACATGAAGAATATAAACATTAATATAAATTAAATATATTAATACAACTGAGCATGAAAGCCCTGCTTGTGCTTCATGTTAGTGTAAACATTAATCGGAACGTACCACATACATGTACAATTCACTCAAATTTACTGCGTATATTAATCAACACATTAATACTTTAAAAAATAAATTTTTATAACGTTATTAGAGAAAAAATATTTCATCATGATGAGAAAATTATTTAAATAAAATAAAAATAATTATAACTGAAGTTAAAATAAGTAAGTGAATGATGTGATGTATTTCCATCGAGAATTTTTCGTACCAATGTAAATAATTTATTTTAAATGATCAATTAAGATATCTGTCAGGTATGTATACCACTAAAAAAACCGTTGCTTAAACCTAGCATTTTTATACTTAGTTTGATACATCCTTAACTAAAAGTTAATTTTAAAGGATTCCTAAAAAGTTTATTCTTTAGAATAGTTTTAAGATCAAAAGTTAAAAATTCGTACTAAATTTCTTTGAATTCAATTTTAACCAAATAATGCGCAGCATTAAGAATACTTATTCAAATACGTATCCATTTCGCTTTGATAGTTGCATAATGCCTTCAGAATAAGAATATAGTTCGCCGCTCGTAAATGGAAAAATAATGACTTTTTCAGAATAAGTCTTGTCTTTTTATAAAACAGAACAAGTTAAAAGGAGATCCATTTTCGAAGGAAAAACGTAAGTAACAAATCTTGTATCTATCAAAGGTTTTATATTTTCTGAAACAGACTCGATTTTCTCCTTACCGATGTAAAATCTTAGTTTTTCTAGAAGGAAACGTTTCTCTATAACTTTTGTTTATCTTTCTAAAGAATTCGAAATATTGATCAGATAGTGCGAATATAAAGGATTTTTTAAATTAATAAAAAGGAAAAATAAAAACACCCTTCAATAAGTATTTTAGTTTTTCAGACTAAGAAGTTCATAAATGAATTGTATTGTCATTGAATTTTAAATGTAAAATTAATATATATATATAGATATTCATTAAAATTTTTTTGAACTTATCAAATCTTTCTTATGAAGCATACTTGTCAGACATGATTTTAATTTTAACAATAATAAGTATTTGCATTTCTAGTATTTTTGTTCAATGTATGCATTTATTGCTTGGTAATCTGATGAATAAAAATTATTGTAATAATGTCGCAGAGATCTAAAAAAATAAAATGTAAATCTTTAATATTTTTAACTCATACATTACTTTATTAAACATTTTTAAAATTATTTGAGCACATAATTAAAATAGAAATGGACACAAGAATGAATCGAATTTCTGGAAATATTTCTTAAAGAAACATAGTATCTAAAAAAAGTAAAATACAGCTTGAATTTTGTGCTTTGGAAATAAACAGAAAAAGTTACTATAGGGTGTGTGTTCCAGAAATTATAGGACATTGCTTTAAGAGGTGATGAATTTATCCTTTAATTATTTTAGGAAAGGATATTTCTCTGTTTGTACAAAAATAGTTTTACATGGTGCCAATATATTAATGATTTGTATGATATAACATTTATGTACCATACTATGAATTATAGTTTAGAGTTTAGAATTTTTTAAAAATTTTATTAAATATGTTTTTTTAATTGCGATGATTTTATAATGAAATATATTTTTACGTTTTATTAGCAAAGCGGTTTTTTTTTTTTTTTGGTATAATGGTGGCTGAGAAGTAAATGATTTTTCTTATATTAGGGCTAAACAAATTTTCGTTACTCTTAAGAAACTTAATAACGTACTTTAAAAAAAATATCGAGGGGAAATGAATAATTCCTTAAAGTTATCATTCATTGTGATATGGTTTAATTCCAAATCACAATTTTTATGAGATTATATTGAAAAATTTATCTCTGAATCTATTACGGCTGAGAAGCACTTTCAGAACTGATTGATTTCTTAGAATCTACTGGATTCAGGCTGGGTAACCTAAATATGATGTGAGTGGAAATCAATTTTATTAAATAATTAGTTTGCAAGAATTGTTAAATCTACAGATGAAAAAATATATTATAAAAAATTATATATTTTTCAATAAAGAGAAACCATTCAAAGTTCCTTATTATTTAAAGTAATGTTACTTGTATTTAGCAGTTCTTTATAGTTCAACTGCAATTTTAAATAGTTCAATTCCATTCAATGTATTATTACTTTATGTTTCAGGAATGCAACAAAATGATGGAACGAACGCTTTTGATAGTCGATGAATGAAACCAAAATAAATATAAATATTATTTTTAAATAATTTTTCTACAATTTGTGTTATTTCAAATGTTGCTTTATAACAATAAAATGAAATTCGTTTTAATATCCATTACATATTTATTATCATATATTTATCAATAAGGTGCACAAACTTTAAGGAAAATCATGTATTTGATATTTAACTGCGAAAAAAAATATTGGCAAAAATTGGTTAAGGAAAATTAGGAATTCTACAGTTAATTAAGCAGAGCTGTCATCATTAAAGTAATTGTAATAGAAGATGGAAGAAAATGTGGTTTTAATTTTTGACTTAAATTTATTTTTGTTCGAAACACAAATATGCTTGGGGCAAGACAAAGAGAAAAAAAGCAATTCAGTCGCACATTTTTCTTTTACATCTCAGGAGGAGTAGTAAAGCCTTATTTTAAAAAGTAGAAAATGATTAGAACGTCATTATAGTTTTCCAGTAATTTGATTTAAAGTACACTAAGTGCTTCATTTTAAAAACATAGAGCTCGAGCAGGATAAATACACTTCTGCTACATGAGAGATACAAACATTTCCATTATAAGTGCAAATAAATTAATTAAGTTTAAGAGAGTACATAATTGATAAACAAAGCAAACATTTTGAAAGTAATAATTCAGATTAACTTGGAGAAATAATGTATAATTGAAAATAAATTGGATGTTTAAGTTCAAAAATGCTAGTTTTTCATTCTTTACACTTTACTTGATCCCAAGTGAGATGCACAAATGAAGCGTATAAAACTCTAATTTAATTAATTTGAAATTTACAAATGATTCGAAGAAACATACCTGGATTATTGCTAACATTTTTCTTCTTCTTAAAAGTGTGTTACTTTCACTATTTGCATATTTTGAATAATGTATTCCATTTTTATGTTTACGGATTTTAAAATTATAAAACTAAGTTAATTTTATCTTTAATATAAATATGAAAAAAATAAAGCTTTACGTTTCATGATATCGAACTGCATATTGTAAAAATATTCATATTTTTTTAGAACTTGCTGTCTTTGTTTCTGTAATTTATGATTATTTATATCGTTTTATTTGATTTATTTTGATGGAAGTATAAATTATTTTTTGCATGAATTAATTTTATAAGCTAGTGACCTATAATTTGTAGTTGTTGTGTTGTTGGCCTTTTATCTCGTCACAAAGATTGAAAGATTTTTTTTAAATATGCATGTATTTTTCAAGTTATACTTGCATTATATTTAACAACTAAAGTAAAAGCTAAAATATAGCCATAGAAATGCATTAAAATTGTAAATTAATGTAAACGTAATGTACCTTAGAATCGGTATATTATTATCGAACTTGAAATCAGATTTTAAGATCTGCATGAAACTACAGAACATCTACTTGTTTACTTAAAGTACACTACCTTTTAGAATTAATGTCTTTAGATTACAAAAAAAAATGATCCATTATTATCAAAATTTTCTTTCATTTCTTTATTTTAATAAAAATATTTTTCTTAAGACTATAAACGACTATTTTTATTTGTAATATTATTTCACTAATTATAAATAGAGTTTGAGATATATAACAGAACCTGGAAATAAATTTCAAAAATTTTGTTGCAGCTTTGCTTTATTAATGAATAGAAATACAGTACGCAGGAAAGAAAATTTGAAAGTAATAAACCTTATTTAAGCATATATATGTAGTATACGGCAGAGCTGTGACGAGCAAATCCACCACGAGACGGTGAGAGTGCTATTGAGATATCTTCAGAGCAATCCACTCTCTAGTGAGAAAGCCAGTGAAATTCCTCCCTGATGATCTGGCAGGGAGCCTTACCGACAATTTTCTGATTAACTAAACCTTGAACCCATGTGGGAGAAACAGTTGTACATTAGCAAGCTCACGCAGAAGACATGCAGGAATTTGCTTCTTTTTAACTAAATTTTATGCAATTCCCCCAGTGGGAGTCCCTTACACGTACACACACACATATAAATATATACTGAAGTTATACTGAATTAGGGATAGCAAGGACTATGCAAATTGTGTAGCGCTGCGCATCATATATGTGCAAGAGAAGGCGCTGTGGTAACTGCATATATACCACGTACTGTGATTGTTCAGAAATGTTGGAATTTCTTCTATGGGTAAACTGCCTGATTTATACGCCTTCGGTTGCGAACAAATCGTAGGAAAGCGACGCATGGGCCATTAAATTCCCAAAATCATCAGACAGCTAGGATTTTCAAGATCAACTGTGTCAAGAGTATACCAAGATTATATGGAAGGTGGACAAAAATTTAGCGTTCGGGCAAACTGCAAACGATAATTATCCTTGATAGTGAGTGGTGAGAGACGGCTCAGGCGTATTGTATGTAGCCAGCGAAACCTAACATAAGCTCAAATTACCACCCAGGTGAATGAAGGTACAAGTCGTACAGTAAGTAAACGGATTGTGCAAAGGCTCACTTCACCATATGGGTATCGGGAGTAGTCGACCTACAGAGGAGTACCATTGCTCAACGCTGAGCATCGATATACATGTCTTACCTTTGCAAGAGAGTACAGAGACTGGAGTGTAAAGGACTGGAAACGAGTAACAGGGAGTGATGAGTCTCAATTATGACTACTTAATAAAGACGGGAGGCTGATAATATTGCGTCAGACTTATGAAGCCATGGATCCTGCTTGCTAGGTTGGACCAGTACCAGGACATGGTGGCTCAATCACCGTTTGGAATGCTTTTCTTGGCACTGTTTTGGATCTTTGGTGCGTGTACCAACCTCCCTCAATGCAATTCGGAACGTAGAGTTTCTGGGTGATCACCTCAATCCGCTATTGCTGTTGTGTTATATAAACGGTATTGGAGTTTGCCATGAAGACAACTGTACCTCTCACCCGATTGGCTACTGACTGGTTAGATGAGCATTCCTCTGACTTTTTTGTCATACATTGTCCACCTACAAACACAAACTTAAATCATATTGAGCATCTTTGAGATGTTTAGCAATAAGATCTTTACACTGCTCCAACGAACCTTACTAAATTATGGAAGCTTTAACCAATGTTTGGCAAGTCATTCTCGTGGAACATTTCCAGAAACTTTTTAAATGTACGTCTTATCGTGTGGCAGCAGTAATCAAGACCAGAGAAGGCCACCTCTTTAATAGGTAGGTATCTCTAATTCAGTGGCACTTCAGTATATATATATATATATATCTAAAATTGAGTTTTCAAGCATGCGACTCATCATAATTTGAAATGCCTCCAATAATAAAGAGAGAATTTGGACTGTATATACACTCACTTCCAAAAGTTAATCACGGAGAGGAAAATGCTAATTTCAGGAAGCCAAGCAGAATTGAAGAGGATGCAATTCGCTGCAGAGGTAGATAGAAGTATGCAAATATGTTAGGTAACAGCCAATCAAGCTTTCATGTCAAGAAATATGCAAAAAGGGCAGTCTTATAAGAAGTAAGCTTTATGAAGGGTTACAGAAGTTGATTGTAAGTGCTGATAGAAGATTTTGTCCCAATATATGTCCCAAAAGTCCTGACCACTGGGACATATGTGTCCCATTAGTCTTCAATGAGTAATTTTGTAAAGAAAACCAATGCTTTTATAGACATAAAAATTTAATTATAAATGGTAGATTTGAAAAAAATCAGTGCCCAATGGGGAATTACACATCGTGAATATGATTTAAGTGCGCGATTCCTCCTTTTGTTGTGCACATTTACGGCACCGCCGCACAGTGGTCAGTTTTCCTGATCTGGCGCACGAAAATTATTTTATGGCTTTAAAGTCTTCATAATAATATCTAACTAGCTGACCCGGCCACGCGTTGCTGTGGCTTTGTTTTAATACGTTATTTCAATATTATCCTAAGCTATTCAATGCAGTCAAATTAATCTTCGTGTATAATTTTGGAGGGTTGAAATAAAGTATAAAAAAAACAACAAATTATTTTAGTTTTGCATTTCATTCATCTCCTATTTGAGTGTAGTACAATGCATTAATTACTAACGAAGCCGTTAAGTAACAACATACGAAGATTTAATTTTATAAATGTGGTGAATAACGTTGATTCTTTGCAATTTTTAAAATTATTTTTATCATTTTAAAGTATAACAATAAATAATTTTATACAACTAATCGCTAATTGGTGCAAATATTTTTTAATAACCCGTATTTTGCGAACTCAAATAGATTCAATGGTTTTCGCACACGTGTGCATGTAACATCTAGTTGCTCATTCGAGAAACATGGATTTTCTAAGTCCAAGTATCAAATGAATATTGTTCGGGTTTCAGATTTATTTATGGTCATCACGAAAGCCAAATGTGAATCGGGAATTGAAGCCTTTTGAATGGTATTAGAGATCCTGACGGTATCAGTGGAATACGTGGAAACAGATTCCGTAGTAGCAGAAACGAACTTTCGTTACAACTTTACAGTCAAAATGGTTGCTTCAAGAAATTCACGGAATAATTCTTTTTATGATCAAGTGTGCACCATTGCATTATCTAGGTGAATTTAAGTTATTCAGATAATAACCAGGGAACCAACCGAAGATTATGTGGTGACATTTCTGATACATCTAGAGAATTCAAAAACTCGGTTGGAAATTTTACGGTTTTGTTTTTATCAACAATAGTGTCAATTGGTTTAAAAGGCGTTGGATCAACTGGCAACAACCCTCTGTTTGGAAGTTTATTTCATCACAATATCAATATTTTTTTCTGATTAAGTAACAGGATTACAGAGGCAATATTTATCTAGATAACTATACAGTATATCCGGAAAGACACTCTCAATCAGTTCCTTTTTGCCTAAAGAATATTACAGAAATCGTCCGGTTAATTCATACATTATGTATTGGTATTAAGTTCTACTTCCCCGTTTCCAATATTCAGTAGTTGGATAGGAAATATTTGGTCAGATTGATCATTTTGCAAATGTACTCGCGTGTTTGTGGTCAGTGGAAGTGTTTCCACGTTTCGCCATAAAAACGATTGTTTGAAACAGGCGTTAATCTTGTGAGCAAAAGTAGAATGTGTAATGGCTGCTAATGTCTGTCGTAAATCCCCAGACATTAATACAACAGCAACACCGAATATTCCCTCATTGCCATTTAATTCTTGCAAAGCTCTATGTAATGCTTTGAGTGAATGTTTATGAGTCTTGGTACACCTATCCCTGATCATGATTGAATTCATTTGCAATACTGTAGCCAATCCACTCTTTTGTTCAGTGGTACACATTACATCTTGCATTTTATGAATGTCCAATGGCAGCTGATGCGGAAAGTGCAGTTTTTCCGACATCTAACAAAGTGACAACAATGCTTGAAGATGCGATCATATTTTCGCACGACTGAACCTGAAAGTTTAGTTGCTATAGGGAATGAAAAACCGGAGGTGTAACTCGAACGCAAAGCCATTTGACCTCATTCCAGCAATATCCAGATAATTTACTGAAGCTTTTGAAATCCGTATCTAGATTCTCGTTCCCACCCCGAGAAGCACTCGGTGCCCAATTTCAACGCCCTTGCTCCTGTAAGTTCAGTCTCTGAAGGCAGACATTACGGTCGGCTGGCATTATCCGGCAAAGTTACGGGAGTTTCTAAAATCCGATTTCAGATTATTCTTGTTTACCATCCAGAAAAACACCAGGAAATAATTTCTCTCTCCTCAAGAATTTTAAAGCAAACCCCTTCCACAGTTCGTTTTAAATACTTTCGTCTGTCATTATTTGACGTAGATATGAGCTTATCTTGAATATGATTGAAACTATTCAGATCGGCTGTTCCGAAATACAATCAAGACCCACTTGTTGCGTCTTTACGTCGGCAAGTTAGGCTGTTGCTGCTGTCCAAGAATATTCCGATCCCCCGGCATTATATGGCAAAAATACAGGAATTTCTATATTTTGATTTCAGACTTGCTTAGACCATCTCAAATTACACCAGGAATGCACTTTTCCCGGGCCAAGACTTTAAGGGTGAGCTCCTGCCCCAGTTTGCGTAAGAGACGGTCATCCTGAATTATCCGGCAAAGTTATTGTTATTTCTCAGATTGAATATCAGATTCCGATTGTCCGTTTTGAAATACACCACGGACCAAGTTTTCATGATCCAAGGCTTTTAAGGCAAGCCCCTGCTACGGTGTGTCTAAAATACGGTCGACTGTCATTATCCTGCAAAGTTATCGAAACTCATAAAATTCAATTTCAAATTCTCATTTTACACTCCGAAATACACGGACCTGACCTTTGATGCTCCAGCGACAGCAAGTTCAGTCGCTAGAGAGAATGAAAATCCGGACGTGGGACTCGAATCATATGCCTATTCTCCTGGTTCAGACAATATCAGGCAAGTTTAGTGGAGTTTAAGAAATCTGATTTCAAATTATCATTTCCCACCCCTAGATACAACTCGAGATTTTTTTGTGCCCTTAAGCCGGCCAGTTTAGTCCCTGGAAGGGGCATTAGGGTCGTCCGCCATTATCTGGCAAAGTTACAGGAATTTCTAAAACTCGATTTCAAACACTCGCTCACCATCCCGAATTACAACAGAAACGAACTTTTCCCGCACCAAGACATTAGGGGTAAGCTCCTGCCACGGTTTTCGTAATAAATGGTCGTCCTGAACTATCCGGAAAAGTTACAGTTATTTCTCAGAATGGATATCAAATTCGGATTATCCCTTTTAAAGTACACCAGGGTCCAATTTGTCACTATTAAAGACTTTTAATGTAAGTCCCTTTTATAATGTGTCTAAAATACAGTGGGCCGGCTTTATCCGGCAAAGTTACGGTTATTTTTGAAAATTGACTCTAAAATCGGATACCACACCCCCAAATACGCCAGGCACTTATTTTTCGTGCATTTTGGTTTGCAATATCTGCTTCCACAGACACATGAGCATTGCCACATTTTGCGATTATTCCCTTACGGGAATCTGGCAACGTGTTTTCCAGATTCTTCATATTTCCGGCAATAAAACAATTAAGTTGTGATTAATTGAAATAAAAACCATCCTATGTTCTAAGTTGGACGAAATGACACACAGTATGCAAAATTATATTATGATCGGTTGAGTAGTTTCGTTGTCCATCGCGGACAAACACTGTGACACGTATATTTTATATATAAAGATGATCAGAAATTTTTGTAAATAACTCGGAAGTAGTCTTGCATTCGATACTAACGTTAATGGTCACGCGGGGTGACTGAGTCACCCGAATCCCTTTTTTATAATTATTTTTTCAGTACGTGATAAAAATTAGTGAATAACTTGATTAAGATAAAGTATACTTGCCTACTTTTAAGGACATTTAAATTTTTCTTTGAAAATTTGGGAAAAAATATCTACTAAATAGAACCAAGAAATTTCAAATGTGCGTGACTTTAATAAAGGACACAAATCAAAGACACTTTTCGCTAAGATTATAGGAATTTTACTGTCAAGCAAAACTGCCATATGCTGTTCAAGTTATTGTAGTTTTACTGTCCTTTGATGGTCAATAAACAGTATGTTGAACTTTTTCTTGCTTATGTCTTTTTTAACAGAACGAAGAGTGTCTTGTGCTACACTTATGGCTTCATATTTTTCCTTGTTTTTTTTTTTTGTTTTGTTGTTGTTGTAGAATTTGAAAATTTTTCTTTTAACTCAAATGTTTCCTGTTCATCGATTATCTTATATTTACTTTTGTTATGATGATTAATATGCTTTATTTCAGCAGGTTCTTCCCTTGCTTTATCATTTTCAACTTCCGTCAATGTCATTTATTTTTCTTTTCTTTTGCTCATTTACATTTATAAACCATAATAAATCGTACAACACAGTAATAGAAACTACTAAGTTGTTCACAGGGGGAAAATATCTAGCATGTTCATACAAAATATCTTGGAACTTAGGTGGTAGCGCGGAGAAGTCAGTCAAAACAAATACCTTAAATCTGTAAAAAAACGGGGGGGGGGATGTATGCCACGCCCAAAAAAGAAGGAAACATGTTACAAATACATTTTAGTTCCCATTAAGACTGTCATATAGGAGGATACCGTTAAGGTCATTGACAATAAATAAACAGTTTTCCCAGAATTAATGACTTCGTGAGCCTGGGGTGACTCTGTACCCCACGCGCTTGCTCTTGGGTTCAAGTAAATTGGGAACTATTTTATTTCTAACAAGAAATAAGACTCTTAGAGTCTCAATAAATTTATGTCAGGCGTGAAAATGATCAAGAATAAACGGCTGCTAAGTGGACCTAGTTTTTGAACAAGGATCTAAGGATATTAACTGCTATAGTAATGTGACACATGTGGAAGAATATTTACAAAAAAATAGGGTGGCAAGTTAAAGATTAAATTTTAACAGGTTAAACAAATACAATCAAACAAATGTACGCATCTACAAGCATTAACAGTATACATATGTAATAAAGGATAATAGGTATGATGGGGAGGGATATAGGAAAGAAGTAAAGGGGGTCCACTTATAGTGTGTGTGATTATGTGGGTAGTGAGGGTTTGGTAGTATTTCAGCAGTATAACTATTTATTCCATGATTCCGAGTCACTAGCATTATATTCGCAGGACTCGTGTTGACACGCCCTCTTACGAAGAGAAATAAGAAGGCAAAATAAGCGTCGCAAAAATACCAACGGCTAAAACTGAAAACAATCATAATTTTGGGAGTAGCAGGAAGTAGCACCTAAATTTGGTATTAAATTAAAGGTCCATATCTACTCTATGTGGCTTAAGTGTTATATTGATCAATCCGTGTCAATTCCAAACGTTCAAGTTCATTAAACACAAAAAAAACGACATGCGTTTGTGAGAATTACGTATTGTGCTAAATGTTACGTTTTTATAATTTTGAATCAACTTTGAACCTAATTTGAGAGTCAAATAAAGAAATTATTTATTCATAACGTGTATTTTCAAAGAAAAATGCCAAAAGCTACAAAATCTTGTTCAGATGAAACGATAGTACTTCCGACTGGAAAATGAGGCTCACAGGTGTTCCTCGTAGCCCCAACAATCCCGATCTAAACCGTCGACTGTTGGAGATTTCCAATTGCGTACTAAAGAAAACTGATTACAACACGACTAAAGGTTCTATGAAGACCATTAATTGTGGGTTGTTGTTAATTTTCGCGCAAGTTTATTTTTGGGATTTTCGTGCTCCAAATCGGAAAAACTAACCACTGTGCGCCGTCATGCTTTTTTGTTCCTGGCAGATGGTCACCAACATAGAGTAAGATTCGTGATGTTTTGGATGAGCATCCAGTTCCTCTACGGCGTTGATACTGTGCGTTGAGCTTTCCGGACGCCACAAGGCTTCTGCAAGAAGTACACTGAAATCAAGAAGTGTTATTCGATGTTTGAGTTCGCACAGTACGCAATCCATGAGTTGACCATTGCACTCATCAATAGGTGAAAAAAGTACTTTTTTCCACCATTTGCGAGATTTTCGATCTAATTCATAGACATTTGCCATTTGGTCTGTAATGTCTTTACCTCTCATGATTTTGTTGTATAATTTGATTGCCACAGGACACCCAAATTTTTCTTTGCTTCCATCTTTCATGGTGCGATTTACTTTTGAGTATTTAGCTTCGCGGCAATTACTTAGCATCATCACTTTTTTTTATCAAGCTACCTCGTGCACATTATTCCATTGTTAGTTACGAGAAACTCAGCCTCTAATCTTTTTCTTATTTTTGTTTAAAATAAATTATAGTTTGAAAAAAAATTAAAAAAACACTCTTTTATACTGAACGAACTAAAAAGTAAAAAAATAATTCTTAATAAAGAATAAAATGATTAACGAGAAAATGAATGTCATTGGGATAAAAGCGGGAGGGGGGTACTTTGTACTACATTTTTACACTTATTCAGCTTTTCAGAATAGAAGTTAGAAATTATAACAATTGATACATTTAAAGAACACCCCACGCTTTTACCCCAATGACATTCATTTTCTCGTTAATCATTTTATTCTTTATTAAGAATTATTTTTTTACTTTTTAGTTCGATTCAGTATAAAAGCGTGTTTTTCAGTTTTTTTCAAACTATACCAAAACTTTGCCATTTTTCAGTTCATTAGAGGTAATCCGCTTAGATTTATGGATCAATGAAAATTTAATCAAAAATTGGCGGTATTTTCCAAAACTAAACTATTTACGTTCGTACAGTATGGAATGAGATGCTACAACACTTCGAAAACGCGGGAATTGCATTATGTACGGTAGTGCTATCTATGTTCTGTGAATAAGAATACCTTCAAAATATTGGCAGGACTGGTGGAATGTCCTG
Organism: Trichonephila clavata; assembly: GCA_019973975.1. Lineage (NCBI taxonomy): Eukaryota > Metazoa > Arthropoda > Arachnida > Araneae > Nephilidae > Trichonephila > Trichonephila clavata. The sequence goes on along the minus strand of BMAO01011662.1, from coordinate 19,444 downwards.
CCAATTTACTTGGGATGTATATGTCCCATTACACGCAAAATGGTTAAACTTTACCATCAAAATGTTTACTTCAAAATGTTTCCCGGCAATTCTTTTGATGGCCAAACGTACAACGTTGCATTCATTACCTATGTGGATTTAAGTAACACAGCAGAATAGTCTTTCACAGCCCATAACTCTCAAAAGTATCCTATTCATTCTTCAATTTCAAGCATTATGTTATATTTTTCTTACACATTATTTTATGTACTATGGTTTTGCACTAATTGCATACAAAAGTTTCTTGATTATAAAAAAAGTAAAATTATTTTTCCAAAAACTGAGTTCAGTTATGTTTAGTTGTGCAATAGCAATTGTTATTATATATTCGTAAACTCGGCTAAAAATGTCATAATTATTGAAACTTAGTTGATTTACATTATTTATTACCAGGTTAAATTTTTAGAAATTTTTTTCTAAGGCTTATTAAAATTAACACTACATTTAAACTCAAACATTGTACTATAGAATAAAGAATCAAACAGCTTTACATTACTTTTATAAAGTTTGCGTGTACAAAAAAATATAAAATCATATGAATAGCACATATCTGAATATAGCATTCATAAATTAAAAGATTAATAAGTAGTTCTTTCTATCCAATAAACTGGAATTAGATGAAAATGAATTCGAATTTGTTTCAATAAACTTTCCAAATAAGAGCAGTTGGCTTTCTGCAATGGTTAAACGTATTTCTAAAGAAATTTAACATGGAATAACTAAATTGAATTTGGTCCAGAAATTTCAATCTTCTATTCTTTGTCCGCAGCTCTTTTTGGGAATGTGGCTTCGAGGAATTCGATCAGACTGATAAAAAAGAACTTTCCAAATCAAATTCTTCTCTAACGCACTTTAGATGTCACTACACTTAAGAATTGAGAAGGAAATTGAAATGCAAGTCTTGTCTGAGGAGCTACTCGGACATCTCGTTGAGGTAATTTTTTCCACTGGAAAATTCACTATTTGAAACTTTTTTGTGACTATTACTGTTTTCAATCTTTTAAAGTTGTTTTTAATATAGTTTATACTTATGTTTTTTTATACATAAATCATCTTAATTTAACAATTAAAAGTATAACAAGCGTCCAGTTGAGTCTTCTTAAAGTATTATAACGTCCTTTCCCGTGATTAATTGGCAAATTACCCAGTGAAATAAAGCATTGTACTGAAAATATACTAATATGTGTTTTCAAAAGTGAAATAATTCAAAAACATAGGATAACTTAAGAGTAAAAAACTGAAATTCAAAAAGTAAACATTTAAAAAATGAAATCAATGAAGTAATTAAAAGAAATTTAAACTTTTTCATACATTGAAACATAACTAGTAAAAATATGAGCACAAATATCCGCTCTCTCACCACAAATATTTTCAGGTTACTAGAATTTTTAAACCTATAAATAGGTTTCAAATAAAATATATAAATAATATAAATATGTTTAATAAGTGTAGAAGAAATGTAAATACCGTTTAAGTACAAGACGTAGTATTTGTACAAGTACAGTGCTTTTATTAAGCGTAATGCTTTAGATCACATTTAAGTGTAAGTACATAGACAACAAAATGAAATAATTTCAATAATTGCATGAAGTTAATTTAAGCTTAAAACAGTTTATTAATAAAATATTAATAGGTTATATTAAGAAAAAATCCAGAAACATGACTATTATATTTTACGCATATTAACCTCAATAAAGCTGAAAAATCTATCAAGCTTAAAAATCTATCAACGAATTTTTATGGAATTACAAAATGATCACTACGTACGCTTATTCATAATCAGTATATGCTAGTATTGTATATACATATGTGTGTGCATGTGCGAGTGTGTGTGAGTGTGTGTGTGTATGTGCGTGTATGTGTGTGTGCAAAAAAGACAGATTTAATGTACTGAGAATGTTGTTATTCAAGGTTAACTATAAATTCTTGTCGTGATAAAAACAAATCATATCCTTTTTCGTGTAATATATATCATTTTTATTGTATGTTGAAGCAGATTTATTTATTCAACTGAACAAAACTTTTCTTTCAGACAAAATGTTTAAAGTCTTGTTAATGTCACCAACAAACCATCAATTTCTTCTCGAATACATTTTACAGACATCCTAAACTGTATTTCGCGTGCAAAGTGTCACTTCATTAATAATGTTTTGACGATAACTCGTCACGTCAGATGGAGGAAACAGTACTTTGAAGTTTATTTTTCACTCTCAAGACTCCTGCGTGTTTATCTTCAATATTATTCTTACTGATATAACAAAATTTTGATTGTAGTTTTGTAAACTGACCTCTATATTTCGATGTTAGGATTTTGATGTTATATGATAAAATAGTAAATGGTAAGTATAAAAGATTTTTGAAGTTAGCTATCAGTCAGTGGGAAATAGTTTCCATTATTCAAACATAATACATTGATTTATGGAGCTTTAATTTTCCAATTTTATACATGTATACATGCTTTCCAATTACAATTTCTTTAATAATAAATTTAAGTTACAATTTTATAAAAGTTTTTCTTTAGAAATGATGTTGGGAAAACTGAGCTATGTAACTTCAATGGGCTGCAAAAACTCTTAAATAATAATAGAGATATCATCAACAAAATTAGAAATGCGCTAATCGGAACTTATTTAGTATGCCGTACAGTTTTTGTTAAGTATCTTGGATATGTTAATTAATGGTTTTGATATATTTAATGCCCATGTTATTCCGCAAACATGCGTTCTTAAGGTATTCCAACCATAATTTTATCATCTTTTCACTATCGAAATCAAATGGATACATCTGGGTTTCATTCGTAGTTCAGGTATGTCACCGTGATGGAAGTACTTATTATTTTCTCGGTCTTAGTTCTCTCAGAACTTTTATCGTCATTTTCTAGACAAGATGTATTAGTAGAGTTGAGGATGGTTAGACCAGATGGATATATTATTCAAGTGAATTAAATCTTAACATAACTCGAAACTCGTTACACCGTAAAATATCCCAAATTCAATTTTGGAATCCCAATTTTTGAAAAAAATATCGAATGATTTTGAAGCATTATATTGTTAGTAAAATTTTTGCATTAAATATCAAAATCAAATTTTAAAAATGAGCATAATAAGGAAACATGAATTTCTTCAAATCAAAATAGGTTAGATAGAACTTCCAAATATAAAACATTGAATTAATATATATTAAATTGTATACACTTCAAGACCTAAATTGCACCATAAAAAGATACTAAAAAATAATAATTAAAATATTTTTACTTCGGGCTACACCTTGCCGATGATGACTTGTACTCATTAGTGGCAATACCACACAAAAAGCGCTGTCCTGCATTATGGTGTTGCACACAATTTTAGATGAAGGAAACTTTGATGATGCTTTTAAACTTTAAAAAAATGATTCATTTTATCTCCTTCAGACTTTATTGACAATTATAGGAAATGAAATACCGTTTTCGTGTTTTCTACTCAGATCAGGCTCTGTACCACATCTACTTACGGTAACGTCATGCTTACTCTCCGATTAACACACGGAACTCTCTAAGAACTCTCTTAAACTGTAGTCCACGGACCCCCTGGAGTCCTCATCGCATTATAAGGGGTCAACTAATGCCTCTATTTTAATGTCAATAATGTTTGTAGACTGTGAAAGACCTCCAGAAAAAATTTTAAAAATGTACCATCCAAGATTAGATCACTAAATTGGCCCAAAAGAAAAGCACTTCCAAAACATGTATTTCAGTTAAGAATATTAATCTAGTTTTTTTTATTGTTTGCAACTACACACATAGCCATTACTACAACGATTTTTTTTAAAATTAGTTGTTTACTGTTTTCTTAAGGAAAAAAGAAGAATTGAAAAGTCTGTTTAAGTAGCAGATGCAGCCTTATGATAATTGAAGAACCTTTAAATCATATAGCCATGTGTTGGGATTTAGGGTGGGGTATTCAAAATCTTGGCGGTCCGTGATGTCATATTGACACGCAAAATGGAACGGTGACATACAAAAGTTTAAGAAACGCTGCTCTAAGGCATTAATAGACACTCTGCTCATTTGAAGTCGGCCCCACTCAACATCTATGACAACTATCCTCCTTTATTTTTATTTTACATTATTTTTCAATCATTTCTTCATAGCAGGTATCTTACGTACCGACTAGTAACACACTCTGTAAATTGTCGTGAATAACATAATAGCCCCATATTAAAACAAATTTATATATTTAGCGCATTATATACATAAAAAACAGTGTCCATTTTGAGCCCATTCTTCACCATAATATAAAAAAAGAGACAGAAGAATATCCACCTTCTCTCTCAACAAGTGGATTATACAGGATGGATTATAATAAAAATGTTATAAAATAATGTGATAAAATAAATGGAAATAGTACTTGGTTCTAGGGAAAGACTTGAAGCTAGATAATCGCTGAGTAAAGTACAAGTACACTATTAAAATATTTTTCCTAGGAATTGAAAATAAATCTAAATAATTTTTTTAGCATGCGAATTTATATGCAATTATTTGTTAGAAAAATAGCAGCCATAATTAATATTTAAAGGGAAAACACAGTTAAAAATAAATTTTCAGCTAATATTTATATAGTTTAGAGGAATATTCAAATATGTTACAGCATCTCCGGTTGTAGAAGATTTGTTTAAAGAATTTCTAGTGTGCCTTTTGTTAACATTTGACAGGTTGTACCGATTGTCTAACACCCACACCTTTTTGATTCTAGGAACTAGAATTCATTTTTGCAAAGAAACTTCGAGTTATTCAGTGGGAAACAAACTTTTGAGTCAGAAATCTTTCTTACTGCAACAATATTTTAAAAAATAATGGATATAAAAGAAAAATCAACAGACTATATGCTAATCCAACACAAGAAACTCTGATTAGAATGAAAATTTCGAATATGTCCAGTAACATTTTAAAATAGAATCTTTTTCTTGCAGCCCTTGTAATATTAATAAGAAATATAAAAGTTCCACGTAATCTCTATCAGGTATTTCCTGCACATCTATTATTTTCTTATGAAATTTTTGATTTATAATTACCTTTTTTACCATGATCTGGTATGCCTCCTCCTTCCTGAATCACTTCTGCCTATCTGTATGTCTAGCATATTTTGTGCATTATATACTCGTAGATAGAAGTTTAGAAGAAATTCAATATCAATTAAAAATCTTATTTAATAAGTGTTGCTTTTTGATGTGTAACATCTTTCCTATCGATTGCTGGAGATTTGTTGGAGTGATTTCGTGAAAAGAGGGACGGAAATGCGTAACAGGAAGTTGGGGAAGCACGCGCTATTTAATGTGACCAATCGGCGCGCTTGGTGGTGTCTCTTCGCTACCCTCGGAGTGAAGTTCTGTTTTTTCTCCTTAATTCCGGAGGGGCTCCGCCCCCCCTCCTCCACCCTGTGGTCTAGGCCGTGGGATCTTTGTTTTTGTTTTGTTTTCTCACTTTAGGATCAGAAAAGAAACTAAGTCCTCTAGCTGCATCTTGTAAAGATATATCCACGTGAGTTCCAATTCTTATAGCCATCAAGCTGTCAGCCTCTTTTTTTTTTTGATAAATTTAGCATTTCAAAAGATTCTAATTCAAAAACTCGGTTTTGCTTGCCCTTGACTCTAAATCCGCACACACCAGCAAGTCTTATTAGACTTCACCAAGGATAAACTTTCGATCCTTACGCTCAGTTGTCAAAGTCTGAGGTCTCACCAAATAGATTTCGAAGTAATTTGACAACATTGTTCGTTACTCATGTTGGCAGAGATGTGGTTAGATAATGACGAAAGTGTTTCGATACCTGACTTCGATTGCTGCGTACAATTTAAACGACCGGGCCACATAGCAGCTGGTTTTGCGATCTATTGCAAACAGAACAACTCACATGCTGTGGCTCCTATATGGATATTACTCATCGTTAAACAAGTGGATTGGGTATTGCTATTTAAGATATTGGGGACATATTTGCCGCAGAATGCTTATTTGAAAATGGACAAACAGTGATTTCGGTTGTCGTGTACATTTCTCCGAATCAAACGGTTCAAAAATTTAAAGATTTCCTGCATTTTTTACTTTTACCATAGACCGAAGGTGGTTCTGCTCTTATAAAAAAATATCACTCGCTTTCCATAATTTTGAGTGGTAATTTTTAAGTTAACTGCAGTTTGCTAGAAGCCGAGCCACTTAAAGCTTTTTTGAATGATAAACTCAAGCTTGAAATGAACACAAATCAAAATTTTTCGACAATTAACAGTGGTACTGTTATTGACGCTATTTTTCAACGGTTTATAAATACTTTGAAATCACAAGTAGATATGTCATATTTTTAGTTTTCATAAGTTACCATTACCACTCTTCCCCAAATTGAACAAGAATAATTATTTTTGTCAAAGAATTGCATTACTCCTTGTGTTAATTAGATAAAATTTTCATTACAGATATAATTTTTCCATAGAAAATTATTTCCAATCATACTCGATTCGTTTTTTTTCAGGATTTAATTTGTTATTCCGAATTTACCACGATAACATGTCAGATGTTACACATCGTATGCGACTTCTATAAGGCTCGTTTCTTTTTTGTTCTATATTTTTAGAAATTATAAGTGGTATTATACATAATTCTCAAATTTATTTAGTACCTTCAATTTTCTCTTGTTTCAGATTTCATGTCATCATTGTTCAAACTTTGAACTCAATTTGAACATTAATGTGACGATGGACATAATCATATTGAAAGTGATCGTGATAAATAATCTCTTATAAGTATCTCACAAATATAAATTGAATTAGTTGTAGAAAATAAGTTAAGTTATGTGACTACCTTCGGAGCACTTTTTTTGAAATATATAAATCTTCAACTAAATAAACATTTTATATTTGAAATGGAGCATAAAACTAAGAATTTAAATACAATTTCCACAAAATTAATAATAATTTTCGATTAATTAGGAATTTTGAGTGAAATTTTAGTGAAAAATTGCAGTTACGGTTAGGTTTGTATTGAAAATTCTAATTAATATATTCGAATAATATTTATGCAATACATAAATAAAATCATTATCTGTGCTTATAACTATAAAATTTGTGATACTTTTGAAAAGTTTTTTAAATATGTCATTTTTTATGCGAGAACTCAATTTTTTTACAAAAAATTAATGTTATTTTCTCACAAAAAGCGCAATAAAATACATAAATATATACACAGAGATTAGATTATAGTCTAGACTAGAGAAAAAACTAAATAAAACATTTTCTGAAAATTTCAATTCAATATCTTAAAGAGCAATCCTGTAGTGAACTTTACCGTGAAGCTAAAAATTGAAAAACATAGTTTCTCAGAAAATGCATTTAAAGATTTTAATATGGTATAAAAAATTTTCTACTAATTGTACATTTTTTAAACTCACCATATTTATGGGTCAAGATCTCTTTAGCTTCATGTTTAACTAATTTTGACTTTTTTTCAACTTTTGCTGTTTCTGGAGAGTTTTATAGACAATATCAATTGTCGTTATTAGTGAAATTTTGATGAAAAATTGCATTTTTAGAAAATTCTAATGAATGTATTCAAATAATATTTATGCAGTACGTAAATCACATCTTTCTAAGTGAATAAAAAAAATTTGTAATACTTATGAAAGTTTTTTAATTATACCAAATTTTATGCAAAACCGAAATTTCTTTAAAAAACTGATGATCATTATCATAAAATAGCAATAAAGTACATAAATATATACACAGAGTTTAGATTTTGATTCATAACACAGATATAACAAAATAAAACATGTTCTGAAAATTTCAATTCAATATCTTACAAATATTTGAGTAGGGATGTACTTCCGGTTTTGTAAGCTCCATTTCCGGTTTACTAATTATGCTATGACTTTGCTTCTAAAAATCGTAAAAATAAAACTGGAGTGTTTTTGGAATCTTTAATGTATGGGCTATAAAATAAAAGCATAAAATCAATTTCGAAAATTTTCCCCAAAACGACGAATTTTGGGTAGTCACATACCTTAAACTTTCAATAAATATATCTGATCATTAACACTATTCGAAAATTTAAGGACTTGTGGAATTCTAAAACATATATAAAAACGTGGTAAATATGTGTAAAAACAGATCAGACAATTTAAACATTTTAGCACAAGTTAATCTTTTTTATTAGGAAGTAGGAAATAGCAAATAAAAAATTAAAACTGTTAGTTATTTACCGTAAACCTGCATGCACATTTCTATAAAAATTGCATTCTCTATGATTCCTTAATTAATCTTGTTTTTAAATTGATACAACAAAAATGTTTTAAAATAGCTAGATAATTTATGCTATTTTTATATATAATCCGAATGAAGAATAATTTTACACAGTATTTTGACACATAAATAAGTAAGCAGAACGTGTCGCCGTAAATACATATTGGCTATTCTTTTTCCTTAATGGAAGAAAAACCATTGCTATTTGGCTTCAAGTTTTTAACACATTAACTTTTTAAAAATGCATTAAGAATAATCTCTCTTTTCATTTAATGCTCCAGATGTTTCTAAAATCTTTAGAATTATGAGAATTAAAATACTTTATACAAAAGAAGTATCTTAGCAGTGCAACTGTATTCTAACGCCAATTTATGGAACTGAATGATTCAACTGAAACGGAAATCATTTGGATAATTTTTGTCTTTATGTTACCAAGAAAGAAATGTTACTCTAGATTAAAATGAAAGCAATTCTTTTGTTCCGTAACAATGGATATAAAACACCATGTTTACAAATCCCGTAGAGAGAAAATGGAGTGGAGAAAGTCTGTCGCTAATTAATCGTGAATGATAATACAAAGTTTTTAAAATAATAATAAAGAAGAGTAAAATATACACTATTTGCCTTTAAATTACTTTTGTTCGAAACAATTGCGCCCAAAGCAGCGAAGTAAAAATACACACAGTGGTCAGACGATTTTTCATTCGCATTGCGCCATTGTATATACTACTTTACTTTGAAAAAGCGACTGCAGTCAAAACAGTTCTATATTTTTCCGCTAACTTCATTAAGTTCTAAACTAATTCTTTCACTTTAAGAACTTTTACAGTTTATTTCAGTTTAGAGTGCTTCTTCATCCAGTAAGAGGAGAAAATCAAAATTGTTAAAATATATTTTAAGACATTGTTATTCAGAAAGGAACAAATTTGAAAACCCACTTGGATTTAGTTTTCAGAAATGTATTATAATTGAAATGAAAAAACTAATATATACGTAGTTCAAATTTCCTTCTGTTTAAACTGAAAAATATATACCCTTATGATGAGTCAAGTGTATTTACAATGGATCGTAAATGTTTTGTCGAAATGAAAACTTCTTTAGGAGTATTTAGCTTTATTTCAAAAAAATTCTGAAATGTTCTCTCATTTAACTGTTAATTTGCTTCACTATTTTTAAAAGATTTTGTTCTTACTTTTCCTCAATTGAATATATACATATCTTGTAGATACATTTTGAATATACAAGGGGTGATCAAATAAAAAGGTACGAAACGACACGGTGGGTACAAATATAAACTTTATCCAAAATATACACCATAGGCCTGAGCACAACGATCCCACTGATGAACAAGCCGCAGGATTCCTTGTTCCCAGAATTCCTGTGGCTGTGACGAGACCCAGTCCTTCACAGTGTCCTTGAGTAGTCGTCCCAGTTGAAGCGCTTTCCTTTCAGGTGTTTCTTCAGTGGACCAACACATGGATATCGCAGGGTGACATGTCCGGACTGTAGGACGGATGGTCCAACGTCTCCCATTGGAACTTGTCCAGTTCCATTTGTGTGACTCTGGAGACGTGTGGACGCGCGTTATCATGGAGCAGAACCACATCCTCCGTGAGCAGCCCCGGTCTTTTGTTCTTGATGGACCTGCGTAGGCGTCGGCGTGTCTCACAGTACACATCGGAGTTAATGCTTTTTCTGTGCTCGAGTACTTCTGTGCTCGCATCATTTGGACGCCGCTTTTTATAAGAGCCTTTGCTCTCTCCTGCGCATGCGGGCACCCGCGCATGATCCGATCCCAGTCAGAGTCTCCAATGGCATCCCGAGATGTCTCGCTACATTCTCCCTTGGCGGAATATGCAAATATTTAACTGTTTCATTTTTATGTCGTTTCGTACCTTTTCATTTGATCATCCCTTGTATATATATAATGCACCAACTTAAGTTAAGACTTTTAATTAAATTTTTACTAATCATGTAATTATATTCCATAAAATGGATGCAAGTTCTCTAGCCGATTTGCTTTCATAGCCCTAATATTTTAATTACCTTTATCAATAAATAAAAGTTTTTATTGAAAAATGAAAATGATTGCAGGTGAAGATGAGTTCTCGAAAAACTGAACAACAAAGTACAGACACTTTAACATTTTAGAGTTCAAAATATAGTTTTATTAGTTATTTGTTTTGATTTGCTTACAAAACATTAAGCGATATTTACAGAATACAAAGAATATCTTTCATTGAGTAAAATTTAATTATTCAATGTTGATGTTATGTGAAGTTAAAATTAGCAAAATTTAAAAGGAGAACGATCAAGACAAATGTAATCGATTTTTTTTCAAAGTATGTGTATTACGTAATAATTGGAACAATCTCACATTTCCCGTGATTCCCCCCTCCCTTCACGGTAAGTATTTATTTATGTCTGTAGTTAATACGTGTTCCAAATGGCAAAACTTAAAGATTCTCATATATGAAAAAAAATCTTGCTTGTCATATTTTTAACATTGCTGTAGAGCAGTGTCTCTCAAACTTTGGGGCCACTCACCTAGGGGCGGGGGACGGATAACCCTACAAGAGGGCGGATCATATTCATAAGTCGACAACAAAAGATTAATTAAAAAAATATTAAGTTACTGAAAGCAAACAGATAAACACATTCTGAAATAATAAAAAAAAACACATATAATACACTTATAAATATATCAGTACTGACAATGTATTTTATAATTAATTTAACAATACTAAGACAAGTTTAAAAATTACAAGTGACCCCATAGCTTGCCAAAAATAAAATTGCAAACAAGTTAACACTTATTTTGATAATATGTACTGTTAATAATTAATCCCTTAATTGCTGATTAAATGTTAGGCAATTCATTTCTCAATGCCACCATTTTTCATGTAGGCGCCTGTATGTAATGTATCAGGGAGACGGGCGAGATAAATAAAATCCTCTTCCAGACACTGTCAGGGTTATTTTTTTGGCATTCCAAAGCCTTCCGAATAATTTTATGAATGACAGTGCACAGAAAGATTGTACTTTGGAAAGACGTGTATAGCAGTCTGGGGTTATTAAAACACTGGCTGAGCGAGACGTTTATATACGCAGGTGGCACTTAAATTCATTCTGTAGGCTTAGCTTCAAAGTATAGTATTATTGAAAAGTTCAATACATTGTTATTGTAAGGAAGGGGGTCGCGATGAAATCTCTGATTGAAAATTGGTTCGCAAATATTGAAAGTTTGAGAAGCACTGATGTAGAGAAAGACATTTTTTTTAAATAAATAAAATTATCCAAGAAAAAGTTTCAGCAAAGTAAAGGGTGTGTTCTTCACTGTTAACTTAAGAATAACAATAATTTTACATTTTATAAGAACGTAAATATATTCTCCCCAAAATTTGTTTCAAATTAATTAATATTTTATATTTATGTTTCTAAATGAAAAACATTGTCGACTTATCATAATTTTGAAAGGTGTACATTGTTTAAAATGGAACTTATTAATATTTAACGTAAAACTGTAGTGCAAAACTCTAACATTCGCTTAATAAATTATATATACTCCAGTTGCTTATATTGGATTTAGACAAAAAAGATGAAATTCTATTATTCATACCATCTTTTACTGTTCATTAATATATACTAAAAAAAACTCAATGACACAACATCACATGAGGACCAACGCTTTCTATATCCATCTCATTTTTCGTGACCTTGGGCTCTGAGGTGCATAAGCAGATGTTCCAGTCGGGTGGTCAATCTGAAGTGAAACCCCCAGTGCTTAATTCTTAAACAGGCTATATACTGATTTATAAACCAACTGAAGAAATAAAGGCTGTGTTAACTTTGCCTATTCCTTGCTTTGAATCCCAAGTACCTGCAGCTTAGAAATGAAAAAAAACGTTACGCACGTGCTCAGGTGGAAGTGGAATTTAACTGCTGCTGAAGAATCTGAGAATCATTCTTTCACTTACTTCTGTGTGTGACGATAAAGGCTGCGGATCTAAACGACTTTGATAGAGGGCAGATTGTAATGGCTCTAACGCTCGGAACAAGTATTTCCGAAACTGCACGACTCGTGGTTTGTTCGCGATTTACAGTTGTTAGTACTTATGTAAAATGGATGAATCGTAATGAAACCAACAGAAGACGACATGGTTTTTTTTACGTCCACATGCTATAAAAAAAGGTCGACGGATACTGCTCGCATGGTGAAGCAAAACCTTAGCCAGACAGTGGCTCAGCTGACAGGCCGATACAATGCAGGGCCAAGTAGAATAGTATCGGAGCACACTGTTCAGAGAACACTGATGGATATGGGGCTACGCAGCAATGTCCCACTCGTGTGTTTTTGCTGACCAAGCGTCATTTCCAACTGCGCCTGAGCTAGGCCCGGGCACATTGCGACTGGTCAATGGATCAGTGGGAGAGAGTTGCCTGGTCAGATGAATCACGGTTTGTCATTCATCACGCTGATGGCCGTGTCTGGATACGCCACCTTCCAGGCGAACAGTGCTCCCTCAATGTACATTAGGTCATACACAGGCCAGTGGTGGCGGTATTATGCTTTGAGGGACGTGCTCTTGGGCGTCTCTAGAACCCGTGGTTGTGGTAGAGCAGACCATGAATGCTACAGGGTATCTGAACATCATTGCGGATCGTTTACACCCTGAAATGGCCTCTGTTTTTCCAGCTGGAAATGATATGTTCCAAAAGTACAACACCCTGTGTCACAAGGCTAAAATTGTGTTGGAGTGGTTCTATGAACATGATGCTGAATTCCAGTTAATGACCGGTCCTCCTAACTCACCGGATCTCAATCCGATAGAACACATTTGGGATGTCATGGAATAGCAGCTCAGAGTTCAAAGGCCACCAATTTGCAATATCTCAGATTTGCGTGACCGTTCCTTAAACATCTGGTACAATCTGTCTCTGGCCATCCACCAAGGACTTGTAGCATCCATGACAAGGTTGGTTGAAGCTATGGTGCGTGCCAAAGGTGGGTCAACTCGTTATTGACAGGTGGTCATAATGTTTTGGCTATTGAGTATATATATAATATATATATATATATATATATATAAGGATGGTGCAGAATTATGAACATAGCATGAAAAACTCTTATACAAAAAAAATTACATAAAAATGGGGTTTAACATGTGTTTTGGCCAGCCAACCTTCAACATTTTCTGTTTATAATACTGAGTGATATTCTATTGAAAATAATGGATAGAATTTCTAAATCCATTGGAAGAGAAATATTTGTTACCTAAAAATTGCTTTCAAAAATGCTTAACCCTTGCTAAATCTGAGTAAAATAAACAATTTATTTTCGGATTCTGATACCAAATGCAAATTCGAAGCATGGAATTTTCGGAATAGTAGCACTTCGCAAAAGGAAATCAATAGAAATAAAATAATTAAATAGTATATAAAAATACTACGTTTCCTTGAGGGCACTAGGATCATAAATGTATTTAAATATTACAATTATTGCATGGTTAAAATAAAACTAAGGAATAAGTAATTTTTTCATAATTTGAATATACTAGTAAAATAAATATACCTATCAAGGAAAAATGATAAATTTGTAATAATAAACTTTTAATATTCTAAAGAATTTAATCCTTACTATATTTATAATTTCATTATACAAATAACTATTAATACAATGAGCTGGTATTATTTTATTATGCAGTATCTAATAAAAATGTTAATAGCTTTTTATTTTTTCTGATTTTTCGAAAGAAGAAATTTGTTGCGGTTTGTGTAATAAATAATATTTCTGAATATAGAAACATGTACATTACTTTTTCAATGGTGTACTTTTATAATATTAAATTTGAATTAATCTATTTTGTCATAAACAATAGTAGTTATAACATTATTTTTTAATTTAATATGTATATTAAGAAAATTTGCTTCATAATTGTTAGTATTTGTCTGTATTAAAAGTAGATATTGAGGATAAAATCTAGTGTTAAGTTTAACATTGTCTTTTTTGTCAAAAATTATAATATGATCTATGTAACGGAAAATGTAATATTCAGAACTATGGATGAAGCTATTTTCAAATTAATGTAAATATAGACTGGCTAGACAGTTGCTGGTTATCTCTATCTATCTATCTATCTCCCCCTCTCTCTCTTTCTTTATATATACAGAGAGATAAATAGATAGATAGGCATATAAATAAATATGTATGTATATGTAGATTGATATATATATGCACTCATGTCCAGAAGTTAAGGATAATGCCAGCTTTTGAAAAAAAAGTTTGAAAACAAAGCAAACGTGAACTATATAGAAAGTACATTTATAAAACAAGAGATAAAAAACGGAAGATGTTTTTATGATGTCATTCATAAAAAACTGTGAATTTTGCTCCCAGATGTTGTAAGAAGAGTACCACCTTTACACAAACTTAATATTACGTTGTTGGCATGGGGTTAAATCATCGAATGCCTCCCATGATATGAAATACAGACAGGGAGGCCTAGGGATGATGAGTATCAAATTATCACGCTGATCTTGGGTAAGCTGACTTTACTAGCACAATCAATGCTCTTCGAAGTTCCAGTAGACATGTTGGATGTAGTTGACAGGCTGCAACTTGTCAGCCTAGCGTGTTCATATCCCACACGTGCTCTATCGAATTTAAACCAGATATTAATACTGCCGATTCCATATGGAAAGCATCCTCAGGTTGAAGGCATTTGTTTACAATGTGTTCTCACTGACAATGGGCATTATCATCCATAAACATTAATTTTTGCCCTCATGGTACCCCTAAAAAACGTGCATGCTGTTTTAGAATGTTCTTTTCCGTCATGGTTCTGATTTGAGCATGCAGCTCTGTTCTGGGGTCCAGTGTAATTCTCCCAAAACGAGTAACACTTCACCACCTTAACAGTGACGTTTGAATGATGTTGTCTTGGTGGTAACGGGTACCTGACGTTCTTCTTGAAAATGTCCGACGTAAATCAGATAGCAAGCTAAACCTGGACACTCGTAAAACATCACACAATGCCACTGTGATGATGTCCACATTGCATGTTCTCTATTCCAATCTAACTACTGGCGACATTGAGTTGCCATGAGCGTTATACATCTGAAAGACGTGTAAGCATATACACCAATATACTTCAAACGTCTGTATACGGTTTGTCTTGAAACTGTTCCACCCGAGGCTGCAGATAGCTCACTAGACTGTTTGGATAATGCTTTTTTTTAATGCTGATTTTTTGACAGTTACTGCTAATGCAGGTCTTTATTTGGTATTTGGTATTTACAATTTGCACTGTAACATCTACATAACCGTCATCTTGGAATCGTTTCTAAAACCTAGAGATAACACTTTGGGCATTAGAAAGTTCCTCGGATACTTCTATCTGAGTATGCCCATATTCCAGAGGGTCTATAATTCTACTCCTTAAAAACATTCATATACGATCTTTGTGTTATAACTATTCTTTTATGGCATCGAGAGCGGTTTACAGAACACTTGTGAGCAATTTATTTCTTTGCCACCGCTCTTTATATACCACTCTGCTATACTCTCACCATTCTGACCTACTATTGGCTTTTTTTGTAACTTCCTGTAATTTTCATATCATTCTTGAGTATATGTGTAATAATTCTACATGTGAAAGTTTTACTCTGGAGTGCGACTCTGAATTAACATTAATTTATGGATATGAGAGTATATAGATAGATAGATAGATAAATGAGAGAGGGAAAGAGATAAATAGATAAATAGATAGATAGATAGAAATAAACAAGATAGATAGTTTAACTATATAAGTGAACAGATAGATAGGAGAGAGAGATAGTTTGAGCATGAGACTGAATGACACGAATAAATATGACTTCAATTTAAAAACAAAATTAAAATATTTTTAACGGAATGTGAAAGAAACAATAGACATATACAAAACTGTGTATCGCAGCTCAGCTTGTAAATTCATCATAATAAATAAGACAAACATATTTGTTTTTAAAATTGACTATATAAGTCATTAACTTAACAATCATTTGAGTACATTGGATAAAATTGCCGAAATATTTATATCTAACATTAAAATATATTCATTTACTATTATTTTTTTGAAATTTATATTTATGCGCTGTTAAAATAAATTCCTCAAGGTACTCTATCTTGGCATTTTTAAAAATATGTTATTGCTGAAGAAAATAATTGGAATGATTTCGGTTTTTTTCAAAACGAGAATAATAATAACTCTAGAGAATATTAAAAGAGAAAAACAAATCTGTTCAATTGGGGATTCTTAAAATTTTGGAACGAGATAATAAAATGGAAGAGATTCCTCGATAATCAACTAAAAATATGCATTCCCAAAGATAGATTCTTTTCCTCCCTTTTCTATTTCGCTCATTTTGCATTTTTTCCTCAACATAAAAAATTAAAGGATTAAGGTTTTAATATAACTGAAATACTGTGAGTTCATATTTTAAATAAGGAAGATTGGAAGTAAAAATTAAATTATCTCCAATACTTAAAGCTAATTAGTGCATTATGCTGTCGCCCATTTCAACGTTAATATTTTTTCGTTTTAATTATAATTGAGAATTTTTTTCAGTACATTAAATTCTTTTGGATCCTAAATATTGTTAAAATATATTTAAATGACATATTTTACAATGGATAAATTACGATAATAATTTTAGAGAGACTTTTAAAATGAGCATATTAAAATTTCCATTTTAAAAATGAACTAAATTCAAGTTATAGAGAAATGTTCATCAATATTATCCAATCAATAACTTTTTACGTTAAAATCATAAACAAAAATACTGCATAGTGTTTCTTACACAGAAAGAGTTTTCTTTAATTCGCACTGTAAGACTGCACAAATGCTACTGGCGATATACTTCGTAATTCTGAACCATTGTAAAGTGAGAAGGACACAAACCAAAGCTGGCACAAACCCTCCTCTAATTTTCCAAACACACCAACGGGAGGACGTCTTAGTCCCGAAATCTTTAACACGCTCTGGCCCTTTTTAAGCAGCAGGTATTCAGATGCATGAGGCTCGAACACGCCAACCACGTGTCCGTGACGTTGAACACTAGTTGCCGCTGCCCATAGCGATTATAACAGGTGTCATTCTTACATATAACTGTTTAGTAGTCCAATATTACTGCATTTTTTTATTTATTTCATCAATTAAATCATTTTTCCTTTTTTCATAATTTACTTAACATTTGGTCGATATATGACAATGTGTTTACTTTTATATTTTGAAAATATTTAGCATTGATTTTAAAGTATTTTTAAAAATTAGAATTATAATTCTGAAGGATTTGTTATATGTATATATATATATATATATATATATATATAGGAATTGGTAATCTTTGTCTGGTTTCAGTTGTAAGGAAATGAGACTTCACGTTATTCTAGTTGCAAATTTATTACCGTTCATGTAAACACACATACCCAAACATAGATCCAGCCAACCAACAGACAAGCTGTCATTAAAAAGATCCAAAAAGCCTTATTTAATCGCTCCAAAGATCTCAGCTTTAATACTTTCTTCAACCTTAAGCATTTAGAACCATATAATTTCCGTTAAGTTCATCTGTGATTAGTTAGAATATGCGAATAATGCAATTTTGCTTTATCTTGTTTTAAAAAACGTGAACGAGCCAGTTTTTAAAGAGATAAAGATGTTGAGACCACAGTGCATTTCCCACTAGTCAAAAAAACTGTAAATAAAATGGTCTTGACGTCACTTAAGGACCATGACCATTATCCATTAAATGAAATAATTGAGAGAAAATTAAGATGTTGAAGTCTTGCATACACACACACTTTTTCGTGTTAGGAGAACAAATGTAGAGTAGTTTGACGGGACTGCTGTATTACTTCATCTTATTCAATATTTTGTTTTAAGCATTTTCGCACACACACTAAATGTTTCACTATATATATATAGTGAAATACCTTATAAACACCACCACATATTTCAATAAATTAATGTGGACGGCGTGGAAACTGATGGGGAAGGAAAGAATATATAAAGAGTGAAAATCGCTTAACACGAAACTGAGTTAAATGAAAAAAAAATTTTCTTGTTAAAGATATTGCATAATAAAACTATGTATCAACAAAATTAAGTATATTAGAGTTTATTTAATTTACATAGATATGTATATATGAATATATTTAATAGAAATCAGTGAAGAGAACCCCCATTCAGGAAAACTTATCGAAATTTAGAAAACATTTTTTCCAAATTTTAACGAACAAAACTTTTATTAAGTTTTTAGAAAATTATCCCATAATTTTCTTTGCATTGTTTTTTTAATTTTAATTTTGAACAAATAGATCGATATTGTCCATTGTAATACGCGTCTATGTAACTCAGTGCCGGTGTGTTTCTTGGGTTAGTGGGGTGAGCACCCAGGAGACCGAGGATTGGTTAAGCTGGCCTTAGCATTTCTATCCTTCAGTACAAAAAGTCATGTAGATCTTCGTCCAAAGCCTGAATTGAGCTTAAAATGGCACTAATGTAAATAAGTATACTTATCATGTCGTTCCGAATTTCGGATGATATGGTTCCAGGAATTGCATGATTCATTTAATTCTTTTCTTTGGTATCTGTATGGATACTATTTTTCCAGCTTTGAACAATTTCCAGAATCTGTCTTTGTTTGTCATAATTTGGATTGAACACACATTACTATCATCTACTACAATGCAATTTTCCGTTGAAACAGTAGTCCTGTCCAATATGGCTGGTGTTTTACATATTTTGTTCATTTCCAGAAGGGGAATCGTTTCATGTCAAGCAATTTTCGTTTCGTGTTAAGAGGAAAAAATGCATATTAGTTTGTCTGGAGTGTTATTATTTGTCATAACCGATACTTTGTTTCAAGCGTTTTGGCATTAAATGTTTTTCACTGTATATATATTATATACTGAAGGTCACAAAAACATATTTTCGTTACAATGTATTATAATTTCCTAAATAAATATTTTACCCTTTTGGTAGTAGTTGGAGACAAAATGCGTTTTTAAAATCCTTATACTTAAAAAATATCTTCCTAAGGTTTCATTATCACTATAAACTAAACATCTTTAAGTCATAAATATAAAAAAATATTTTATAAA